>ML784485.1:415234-437218 GCA_009831015.1 Picea engelmannii
ATATCACCAAATGATTTTATGAAAATGAGAAACCAATCAAGATATTATTTGATGAAGTATTGAACCCAATATTCAAAATAGTCAAACTTGCTAATGAGCAAAAGAAATAACACATAATCATAATTTAAACGAAAGTAAACAATAGATAAAAATTAACGTTTTTGTTTAAATTGAGATTTCTATGCTCGTTTCTAAATTTTGACATATACTATTGTAATAAATGTCTCATAATATAGTGAATGTCTTAAGTTCGTCTCAAATCAAGCCAAGGTATGGAACTATTTGAAAAGGTTGATTCTGTAGCTCATTATAATTATCAAGATTCTAATGGGGGCCATTTATATTTTGTAAAAATTTAGAGGGATTTGTTGGGGCCCAACACATACCCATTGGGTGCATGATCCCATTCAATAGTTTACAAGAACTATTAAGGTCTCCTCTTCCTTGCGGTCACACACCCTCTAGGCCCAGGCTCATGAATCTCCTTCTCTTCTATATAGTCCTTCGTGTGATCCATCTTGCCTTTCCAAGGTTTTCTTGCACAGGAAGAACTACCCATCGTGTGCATGATCCCAATCAATAGTTTACAAGAACTATTAAGGTATCCTCTTCCTTGCGGTCACTCACCCTCCAGGCCCAGGCTCAGGCATCTCCTTCTCTGCTATACAGTCCCTCAGGTGATCCATCTTGCCTTGGCAAGGTTTTCTCTCACAGGAATAATTTCAGAGAATTTATCGAGCTTTACAGTCGAGGAGTCCCTCATTCTTTATTTTCCATGGTATCCCTTTGGCTTGTGTTACCTCAACACAACATATTCTAGGCGATCATGGCTTACCACGGGGTTCTCATGGCTCAAAAGTAGCCATTTTTCATGCTTTTACATCTTGACATCCTTTCGGCTCAACGAAAGTTAGGGACGAAGGTTACTCTCCTTCCCCTGGCACAAAAATAGTTAGGGACAAAGGTTACTCTCCTTCTCTCGACTCAATCATAGATAGGGATGAAGGTTACCCTCCTTCTCCAGATTCAGTCTCTATTTCCTGCGATCAGAACATACTCTTTTTTCACAGTTCTTCCTTGAACCCGAGAGCTCAGTCTCTTGTCTCTGCACTCTTCGCATATATTTTCCTTTCACCTGTATCACAGGTATACAAAAATTCACGAGACATCATAAATTTTAAATTCAAAATTTTCTTGTAAATCTTTCACCCACAGATTTTCCAATTTCCACACTTTGTTTTCATATTTGTTTTGCACAAGAACCAGATTCATAATTATGGGACTTTCCTTCCCATAGTGGTTTGGCTCAACAGGAAATTGGTCTTCCTTATGGGCTTACAACGCTGCCATATCCAAGACCCCTTTGCTTCCTGCACTTTCAACTTCAATCAACCAAACAAATTGTTAGTTTTCCATGCACATACCTTTTTATTGCACCTTTATAATGTCATCACAAACAATTTTAGAATTGTGCATACCAACAATCAAATTCACTTTCTCAAAAAGGAAATACCATTCCTTGCAGTTTGGCTCAATAGGCAATTGGTCTTCCTTATGTGCTTACAATACCACCATATCCAAGACACATTTCCTCCCTACAATTCATTCTTTACACATCCAAACAAACTATTAGTCTCTTATGCATCCATGTATATATATCTATATTGAAAAACATGCATACTAGCAGTTCATCACATCTATATAAACATGAAAAGGGAATCCCATTCCTTGCCTATGCCTCATTTCAACATACCGAACCTTTCAAAACGTAATTCAATATTTCAAAGGATTTAACAAATGTGCCAATATTCATGGCCACATTCATACCCCTTGCACTCTTGCATTGATTTCAAGTCTCCCACACTTTACGACAAGTACTTTGCCATGGTGCGTTGGATCTTAGCCAAGATTTTCACCATATGGCCTATTCATTTTCATTCATTCTTACAGCAGGACCATACTTCCTGCCATAGGCCGATCATGATTCCAAAACAGTACACATGAAACTCAAAAGTTTCACATGAATTCCTTTAAGCATTCCTCCTTCATTAATAACTAGGGTGCCAACACTCATGGCCACCCAAATTTGTTTTCCCTAACACCTACACAATGTAAGTATAAATATTGGAAGGTCCTCCTTCTTCAATGGGAAATCCATTGTCTGTCCTTTATGCAAACATACATTTCCTCGAAGAAATTCCATGCAATGTGATAACTAGAAGCACCTTCATTCCCATAGAACCAGTCCCCATGACCATAGTCTAACACATAGTGCTAAACTCTACCTTCCTTGACTGGCCCGGATGGACTCCGTTTTCTCTCCACGTGATCGGAAGCTGTGACCTTAGCTCTATTCATTTTAGTGCTATCCTTCTAGCTCCCGTGTCCAAGCGTTATGATCCTGGCTACACCCATTTCTTGCAAATCGATGGTGCAGATCCATCTTTCTCCAGATCTAACAATTGCAAGGGATTGCAGAACCTCAACCAGCTCACGGTTTAATTCTCCTTCTGATCCCCATAATGAATACAGACTGTCGATCTTGTTGGATGACTGGCGTTTGATCTGATGATTCCGGTGGATCTTGAAATTGACCTGACGATTGAGATCGGTTTTCTTCTGATGAATGGCTCATGTTCATTTCCTATGTCAGGGTCTTGATTAACCTGATTCGATCAAGGTTTTCTTTCACGATCCTTATGATCTCTATCTTTAGTTGATCAAAGGGATTCCTACGATCTCTTAGTAAAGGTTTTTGACCTTTTGAGTCAACAAAGATCATTTGGTTTAGATGCTGCTGCATCATATAATTAGTCTTCACTGCCAGAGGTTCATACATCCAACATTCGGGTTCTCTCTCACGAATCATACCCTACTTGGGTATCCAAGGCATACAACTGCCCTTTCAAAATTTTGTGCACAACATGATATACTAAAATATTTCAGAAGGGATTCTCACCCAAATCTTTTCATACCTTGATCCACATAAGCATGAATATTTTTATACATGTTCTTGGCTGCTAGCACTCTCATTCTGATTTTTACCTCATCAATAGTGCTTTAGCGGGATTTTCACAGTCCTGTCAACAATCTTCCGACCGCAGCCTTCCCATGGTCATCCTTTGCCTGAGGTTGCCCATTATTGGTAATTGTCTTCCTCAACAGTCCCAATTCCTTTCTATACACAACATGCATCATTATTTTTAATATCAATTAAAATGCATGTATCATAACATTCAAACCCATAAAACTTCTTCAAATGTTCTAGAACATCTTTATGCACTTCATCACATTATCCTCAAGGGTTTCCATGAATGCAATACATATAGTTCTCAATTGTTTCCGCAGTAATACAATCATCATCACTATGGTGTCAAAACATTTACTTTTATTAGTAAGTCAGCTTTTTCATTCCAGAGGAAACATAACACATAGCAAGAAAGGAGTTAGGGGCTCTCCCCTTCTTCCAATTCTTTCTACACCATCTCGGACTTTCCAACCCAGCTGAGTTATCTCTAAAGGCTTCACTTCCTTTTCTTAACATGGCTTCAACCCAACCTATTCAATCAAACATACTCCTTTATTCATTCATTAGTCTTCTATTCATTACATGATGCTTTCAAAATGTAATCCAAGATTCTTACACACACACACACACACACACACACACACACACACACACACACAAGCTTGTAGCTCACTGCTCAGTTTCTCAGTAGTTATTAAAGTTGTGACTCTGAGCTCCTGACACAATTTTCACATAGTTCTTCCACAAGGAACTCCTTTAGCATGCAACTTCCTTATTGGATGTCCATCACTATCTGTGCTAGACTCAACCTTGAGTTAGATTTTATCTGCTTACCAAATATTCCCTAAGGAATATAAACATGCATCTTTTTCATGTACCTAATTATGTATCCATATGCATTCTGGTTTTGTTAGCTTACATCCATGATGTATTTAAACACATTCATAATACTAAGCCTGCATGTAGCTGTCATAGGTATATTTCGCAGCCCACATACATATTTACTTTTAATATCAATCAACTCAGGATTGTTCACAATCCTTCTCATATGATTCTCAAAGGCATAATCATTTTCCTCTTATTATGACAACATAGCATAT
The DNA here is from genome assembly GCA_009831015.1 of Picea engelmannii. NCBI lineage: Eukaryota > Viridiplantae > Streptophyta > Pinopsida > Pinales > Pinaceae > Picea > Picea engelmannii. The sequence goes on from ML784485.1 coordinate 419,363, forward strand.
TTTCTCATTTACCCTTTTATCTAATTATACTAGTATTACCCAAGGAAAGGGAATACCTTCCCCTCAAGCTATTATTTGGAACAAAACTTTCACGACTCTTCAGAATGGAGTCAACTATGCATCCATAATATGCATTTAGTCTGGACAAGAGCAATTCTTGCTTTATATTTCACTCATCAGGGCAACCATATGGTGCCTACAACTATACTCTTTCATCATACATGTGCGTCACTTGAAAGTTTAATATCATTCATACCTAACCGGTATCGATATCAAGATTCATATTAAGAAGCTTCACAATGCATTAAACCCATTCACTCAAGCATAATTAAACACAACTAAGTATTCATCATGCTAGCTTATTGCTTACACCCTTTTTATGTCATTCACACACATGGACATATCAGGCTTCTATATCCTTTTTCCAAGGATCTTGTATCCTTATGATCATGTATACACATTCGTGTATATGTAGGTGCATCTATTGCACCTTTTTACCTAATGCATTCACTTGATAGTTTAATTTCATCATTAGTGTCCTTTAGTTTGAGATTTTAGTCACTTACAAGACTAATCTCACAGTCATATCTCGTGTTGATGTTGACTTCTCTCATGTCTATAACCAACTAGGGTCACTTTCCTCTTTATGCGACAACGTCTAGCAAGAAAACCTCCTTGCCTCAACGTCCATAGGGTTTTACCCATCTCAATTTTCTCTGGTCATGAGGAGTTATATACTCCGAGTTTAATATAAAGCAGTAACTATAAATTCCAAGGATCCTACCTGATCCTATCAGATTCCTTTCAGCCCACAAAGGTATTAACCATTATATAATCATCCATCATCAGTGCCTGAGGTTCCAACTGCCCATGCTTATAAGCAATGTTACGAACACCAAGTCATCCTTCCTTTGGGCTTCAACTACTCTTGACAGAACCATTCCACTTTCAACTATCCACATTCAAGTCTTATTATAAATGTTAATTAGCATATCCCTACTCCAGTAAGAGTAGTTATCGTTTTGACAAGAGCTAAAGAAATCCTTCTGCTGAAATTCAACAAGAATTCCCAAAAATCACCAGTTCAATCTGCAGTCCTTCTCCTCAAGGAGTAAATGAATATAAAAATACCTATTTACATGACTAGTACATGATCCCAAGCAGGAAAAGCATTGTAACCATGCTCTAATACCAATTTGTAACACACCCACGATGGGGTGAAAAAAAAAAAATTCATTCTCATTACAGGAACAAATTCTCTCTTTCTATGGTTTATGATTTGGAAAGTCGGGAAACCAGCTTGACCTCCCGATCAAGGATCTCTGATTCTGGAGCCAAATGAATCTCTGAGACCTTGATGGTCTCATTTTGTAATTAAACACAAACCCTTTTGACTTCCTGGTGCAAGTCTAATGGTACCCACAACCTTCCCTTCACGCTTGTGAAATATCTGAGTTTGGGCGCTACCCCTTTTATGATAAACCCCTTCTTGAGGTGACCTTGGGCGATAACCTCACATAACCACACGATTGTGGGCATGAACAAGGGTTGTTTGAAACCAAACTACTTTTCACCTTGCAATTCATTCAGAGCTTCCACGTGTCCTTTCTCCAAAACCATGGTTTGGATTGCAGCATGCCCTCAACTTTTTAAAGTTCAAGCACCTTCGATCCTCGTAATGCGATGGGACCTTTGATCTGATGATCTTGATGATAATCCTGAACTGACAGCTCATATCTTCCCCTTTTTAAATCAACGAGCGTTCATAGTTTTCAACTCTTAAACCTTGTTTTCTCTGTAGTGGCTATCTCCCGGAGTGGAAGATCTACTCACCTGTCCCTATTAGTCAGGCGGTTCACATGAACTCCAGCTCTCCGGCCTTCAAGAGTTCTTGTTCAATACCCTCTCTTTCTTTTAGAGTGATTTCTCCTGGAGTGGAATATCGTTTTCCACGCTTCCTCTCAAAATCAACGACCCTGGTCCTCTTTGGGACTTCGACACTTTTCAACCAAGACCAGATCTATGACCTTCAGCTCCCTTCTCGATCAACGATCGAGATTCTGCTTCAGAACTTCAGTGTTTTCAAAATCTTCTCCTTTGCATTCTCCTGAAGTGCTTCCACCTGAAGTCCATTATCTGTCTCTATGCACCCTTCGGGTATTTTCCCGCAGTCTACAGGATTACAACACCTATCCTTTGGATCCAACGACTGAAATTTACTTCAGACGATCTGATGGTTTGACATTTACTTCAGGTCTTTTCTAGAGTCTACAGGCTTATGCCATCTGTCCTTTGGATCCGACGCTTGAGATTTACTTCAGACAATCTGACGACTGAGATCTATTTCGGATGATCGGACGGTTGAGATTTACTTCTCTCTACGGGCTTCAGGAGTTTCAACTCTCAACTAAAACTCACGAAGTGATTTCTATGGATTCCACAATCTGTCATCATGTGTCCCTCTAGATCTGATGGTCCAAATCTCCTTCAGCTCTCCGGGGTTTAGAAATATCAATTCTCAAACTTTGCTTCCTACTGAACTCACGGTCTGTTGAAACGTGTCTTCTGACGATCAACAAACCATATTTTCTTCCTGGTGATGAACGACCTCAATTTACTTCATCTATTTCACTTCCTCTTGGTCTATGAACTTCCAGAGTTGTGGAACTTGCGCCACCTATCCTTCTTGACGATGGACGGTCCCAAACTACTTCGAGACTTTGGGACTTCGGTAAGTCCACTCTCCTGCATGTGCAAATCACTAAGGTTCAGGCACCTTGCTTCGATTAGACAACTATTGGTCCTCTGTGCAGTCATCCAACAACCACTATCGCTCCTCCTCCTGATCTTCTGATCCCTTCTGACTTAGAATATTATCTAAGTGTTCAAAGGCCTCGACCTTTGTTCCTCCTACGAGTCCATCTCTTGGACCTCATTTTCACTTCTGAAAAGCACTTATCTCTCCTAAGCTTGATCTCCTTGGAGATTTAGATTTCCCATGCATTCCTTGCGTTTCAGGAATCTCATCAAACTTGGATCGAAGGTCAACGATGATCGATGGTTCACAGTAATTACGGGCCCCCAACATGTGTGCTCTTTATTAGAGAGTTTGACCTCCACAATATGGAAAGTGCTTGCCCAACTTGGTCTAACTGGAATCATTGATCTTCCAGCCCGATGAGATCAATGACGCTGGTGAATTGTGGGCCGTAAACTAGCGCATATGCTACTTTCACTTTTGCGTTATGCAATGATCCCCAACCATCGATTAAATCGAGTGGCTGGTTTTTGATTCGGTAACTCCAGTGAGTATTTGAGTTGATCTAATGACCGGGATGGCCTCTCCTCCTGTTAAACAACTCACATCCATCTCTGCTTTCATATTATTAAGTCATCGGTAGTTCAAGTAACTTGACTATCATCTACTTCCTGGATCTGACGGTCGGGATGTTTCCCAGGCATCCTCAGATCTAAGGCTCAGAGTTAACTTCAAGACTTTGGAACTTTGGGGATTTTACCTCCCTTATGACGAATGCATTCAATTCCACAAACTCGCGAAGTCTGAATGGCTCCAAGGGTTAACTCCCACACTCTTTCCCGTATCCAACAGTCATGACAGACCATGGCTATTTCTGAATAGATTTTCATCAGTTCTCCTTCCAAACAAAGGGACCTTCCCTTTCTATACTTCGACCTCACTACTCTTCCTAAGCTTTGAAAGCTATGAAAGACTGAAGATCTCTGTGCTCTTTCTCCTAAACTCAACATTTAGAAGGGTCTTGTGCACACCCCTTTCAATCCCGTATTAAGTTTAGAACTCAAGGAGTTCTCAGTCTCTACCCACCTCGTAGATATTCTGTGCATATCTGCACTATCTCTCCTGATCTCAACATTTTCTGTCCTCCCAGAGACTTAGGGAAACTGGGAGTGTCGACGGGCACCCATGAAAACCGTTCCCAAGGTCGACGAACTCACAGTCCACTTATTTTAACTTAAGCCATCACAGGGCTCGATCATTTACGTATACAAATCAGGCAATATCGTACTCACTTAAATACACAATTTAGGCAAGAATAAAGAGATACAGTATAACCATTAAAAAATAGGCACATCCCTGGATCATTCACAATATATCTAATTTTATTACATAATTACAACTCAATTTCACAGTGTATGAGTATGCTTATCTTTTACAAGTTGCATCCAACTAACTGACTGTGGGTGTGCGCCTTTCCACCCAACCATAGGCTCAGAGGCATTCATTCTTAGCACTCTTTCCACCTCCATGCCAAGCCATGATATCAATAGGGAACTTATGCCATTTCTCATAGAGACTCTCTCTGTCACAACGACCTTGCGAGGTTTATCAGATGCTTCCTCAACATTAAGTTCAAGTTTGGGTCCTTCAGGTCGTGTTCTCTGCACTTTCTTTTGGGTTCGCACATCTCCCTTACGAGCTTGTGCTCAGCTGCTATCCCCCTCTTCCTGTCTATGTTTGTATCTTACCTTCCCTCCTTTGGAAGGTTTTCCAACCTGTCATGTTCCTTCTGTTAGAAGGAAGCTCAGGTTTGCAGGTCTTTGTGGTACTTTGGGCTGGCATTCTGTAGCTAGACCATACTTCCATTCATCGGGGTGGTTGATAATTCAACCATTGGTCCTCTCTTCATTAACTGATTTCTTTCCTCTAGAGATATCATGGCTCGTACTTCAAGGCTTCACCCCCAACAGTCATTTATGGGTAGTTTAACAATAATACATTTACATTGTCCACATGCCTTAGCATGGTAATTGTAATATCCCCAAGGATGATCCCCAGTTGTGTTTATGAATTGTAAACATTTTTAGTAGGTTGGTGAGCCGAGTGTTGATAAGCTGGTGGGATTATGTGTTTACTAGGCTGGAGAGCCTAGGTGTTAAAGGCCAGGAGCCTAATTTTGTATATGTAACTATACAGATCATTAATGAAATATAAACATCGTTGCGTGCAAACCAACCATGAAGGAAGAGTGATGGGGGACTAAGCTTCCACAAGGCTGGGTAAGGGAGAGGGGGATGAAAGGTTGGGAATAGGGGCTAATATTAAGGGCTTAAATTCTTGAGAATAATAATTTATTATTATTCCAAAGGCTGTATGAAAGATATGTTTTATCCTAAGTTCTGGGGAAAAGGAACATATGCTAAATGGAGTGCATGTAGCCCTAGGAAGATAAGTTTTGACCTGGGCACATGCAGTTAAAACCAAAGAGTCAAGCTGTGTTGGGGGTTCACTTACAATTCCCCATCCTCCGTGAATTCTGTTTAGCTATGTGATCGACCTCTACATACCCTCACGCATCTCTGAAAATAGAAACGGTGAAGCCGTCCTGTGTTGCTTTCCTGAGAAGCTCGATGCATCCTGTAACCGCCTGAGCCTTGCTATGTCTTAGTGTTCGACTATTACCATTTTGGGTGTTCATAACCGTTTTCCCTATTGCTGTTGTTGTCACCTGTACCTTGCTGGAACTGATTCGAAAGTGGTTGAAGAGGCAGGTTGTCAGGCCCGTGAGAAACTCTCTCTAGGTGAGAGAGTTTCTAGGAAGTGGTTTTCTCCTAGAAAGAGTCCAACACTAGCTACAGAGCTCTGAGAATTCCTGATTCGGCTTGTTGCCGAGACCCTAAGAGGGGAAGTGGAACAATCGATGGACTATGGAACAGTGAAGGTGCATATTCCCGGGGTGGAACAAGCATGTGGGGAATGAGAGTCCGTGAGTAGTGGGCATAAGAAGGCTCTTGGGAAGAATCATTCCAGTTGCACTGTGGAGTTTCCTGTAACCTCAACCTAGTCTAGGATTCCCTTTCCCTGGGTGGAGATTAGTCCCAGCTCGGGGGTGACCCACCGCTGAGAGTGATGAACAGTGTGGTCTTTGGCTGGGAGGTTCATGGAAGGTCTACACGTAGTTGGTGGATTTACTCCAGCTAAAAGATAAGTATCATTTATGTGCCTAATTATGTATGTTTGTGCTACTGGTAAATGTATCATGTGTTCAATTGCATGTGGATTTACTATTAATATTGTTTGAATCTGAATGGTAACAATAAATCCGTGTTATGTGTTTTATTTCGATTAAAATGCATGTTATATATATATATGTGTGTGTGTGAATTTTCCACATAATAGCGTTGCTTGACCTGTTGGTGGCTGGGGATGTTACAAATTGGTATCAGAGCTAAGTGAAGTGTCAGAGAAGTGGCATTGCCCGACCTGTTGGTGGATGGGGAAGTTACAAATTGGTATCAGAGCCATGGTTTTGTCACTGAGCCTGGATGGGACATGTTAGTGGTTAGCGAGACAAATATTTCAGAGTGAATTGTTGTCGAAGTGGACAAAACTCAAGTTCAGGGCCAAGGTTCAAGCACTGAGCCTGGATGGGCCGGATAAATGGTCATTGGAACCAAGGTTTCAGGTGGAAATTGTGTGAGGAGGAGCCAATTTAGAACCTTAGAATATTCCTGAGTGACAAGAGGTTTCCTTGGCCGCGTTACGAAGCTCAGGAGGTGTAGAGTTATTGTAAAACTACGACAGATGTGGTATTTGGCCACAGAGAAAGAAATCAAAACACTAGTGGTGTTTTTGGCTGGATCTACTCACAAGTGGTCGTGAGCCATAGATCTCACGGCAGATCATAACTTCAGAGTTAATCCAAACTGTCCGTCAAGAGGGACACGTGTTAGCAGATGGGCTTGTTTGGGATTTCGGCGTTTGGGAGAATTAGTGTGTGCGGAGGAGAGAAATCCCGAATTTTGAAGCTCTAAAGCCCGAAGAGCCGAAGTGGTGAGTCATGATGACATCACCTAGAGGTGATGGGGATCTCTCCTATACCTGTCACGTACCCCCACCTGAGATGTTGACAAATGTACTATGTGGGCCCTGAGGTTATATAACAAAGTTAAATGTCAGAGGACCCACACTGGCATTGATCACGATACATCAAGATCGATGACTAGGAGGCATTGCGGGGACCCAAGTTGCACATAAGTTAATTCTCCAAGGTGGTCCGGCAATCCAAACCATGGTTTCACTGAGGGGTTACATGTCATTGTCAAAAGAATTGTGGGACGAAAGGCGGGTTACCCCAAACCATCATTGCATGCCCTCGCAATTGGAAAACGTAAGTGATGTGATGTAATGACATCATCAAAGGTGGCATGGGAATGTTCAAAGATTAACGGTTTAGAATGTGCGGATGTGAAATTATCCGAAGTCCTGAAGCTTTGAAGTCCTGGAACTTAGACACCTGAGGTTCCATAGTGAGTTCTAGCCGTTGGATGCTAGGTAGATGTGGACAGTTGATCCGCTCTACTTCGCGAGTTCAGTAATCCAAAACTCCGATAGATTGTTGTGTTGTGCTTTGAAAATTTTTGAAGCCGGAGGTCTGGATTCTTGAATAAGAGCCTATCCACCTAGAGCTTGGCCACAACCCGTGGTCACATGGGTTGGGTGCTAAGAGAAAGGGATTAGTGCCCAAAAATTATTGAAGAGAAGAGCTCGGAAAGAAAATGAAATCTGAACGTTTTCTTAAATCAGATTGGTTTATGAATGTTGTGGGATTTTTTAAGGAATGATGGCCTGCCAAATTTCGGTTGACTGCACGTTGTGTTTGTAGAGTCAACGATTGTCAGAACTGAACTGAATTACCATTGAGTGCAGAGAAATGGAGGTGGCACATAATGCTTCTAGTTCAGAGAATGAAGTGAAAGGAATGGATGTCCATTTGGGAGTTGAAGGATTGAACTCCAATGGAGATGGAGAAGAGACAGATAAGGTAGGGCACATGATGAGAATCACTGAAATATTGTAGAAAGATTCTCAGACTCACTGAGAAGATAACAAAAATCTCATGAAAGATAGGGAACGACAAGGAGAATTCAACATAAAGTTTATACAGATCCTGGAAAGGATAGAAAATAAATTGGATAAGGGAAGTGACTCCAGTAAATCAATAAGTCACATGTCTCCTAATGAAAGAAGGAAAGTAAGGAGTGTTGGCAGGCACCAACATCACTCCCAAGGGCACTCTAAGAGGAGGGAACATAGTAGTTCAAGTCCATCTCCTACCAGAAAGCATAGGAGATCTGGAATGGATGAAATGAAGGGTGAAATGAACAAGATTAAGCCTCCTACATTTGATGGAGAGCACCAAAAGGAGGAAGATGACGAGACATGGCTTCTTGGAATGAGGAAATATTTCCAACTGCATAATTATTCCTCTCATGCAGAAGGAATAATTGCCATGTATCAACTGAAAGGAAAGGCATCCATGTGGTGGGATCAACTTGTGCAGGTACAACACATTAAAGAGAAAAATGTTACTTGGAAGGAGTTTAAGAAACAATTTGAAAAGAACTATTTGACTAAGAGATACTATGACAGAAAGATGAAAGAGTTCTTTGAACTCAAGTTGGGTAGCATGTCCATTGATGAATATGAACGAAGGTTTTTGGAATTGCTAAAGTATGTTCTTTTGATCAAAGATGAGACTATCAAAATTCAAAGGTATCTGAGTGGACTACCACCTTCCATTGGTGACAAGATCCAATATGATGATCCTAAAACTATGGAAGAAACTATAAGAAGAAAAAAATGCGTATATGAGCAACAAAGAGAAAAGCTCACTTTTCGGAAGGCTTGGGATGACTAGAAGAAGTTCAAGAAAGAGCAGAGGCATAAGGGAAACAAACCTCCCTTTCTCATAAACAATCCTATAGGACAACCATCTTTTAGAGAGCAGAGAATGAATGAAGTAGGGGGACAAAGGCCAAGGCATATGCCCATTCAGTGTTGGGGTTGTTAGGGAAACCACAAGTACAAATATTGTCCCCACAAAAATGGAAAAGTGAGAGCTCCCCATAATGTTCAACAAGCTGAAACAGTGGAGGACATGGGCAATAAAGTACCAAGGAGAATGGTGTTGCAAGTGCTAAGAGAGAACCAACTGTATGCAAAATTGAGAAAGTGCTCATTCCACCAAAATAAGATCCATTATTTGGGACATATCATTTCAAAAGATGGGATAGCTATGGATCTTGAGAATATAGAAGACATTAGTGAGTGGTCAGTGCCGAAGAATGTAACATAAGTCAGATCCTTTATGGGTCTAGCTGGCTATTACAGAAGGTTCATTGCAGGATTCTCAAAGATAGCTCATGCCATCACTTCCTTGCAAAGGAAGGAGAATAAGTTTCAGTGGAAAAAATAATGTGAGAGAATCTTCCTGCAATTGAAGCAACTGTTAACCAGTGCTCCAATCCTGAGGATTGTAGATCCAAATGAAGATTTTGTAATATGTACAGATGCATGCAAAGAAGGACTGGGAGGTGTCCTCAACCATAATGGATTTGTGATATGTTATGAGTCCAGGAAGATGAAAGAGCATGAAAAGAACTATGAAACTCATCATTTGGAGTTGGTGGCCATAGTGCACGCTCTAAAGAAATGGATACATTACCTCATGGGAAATAAGTTTGAACTCAGGATAGACCATCATAGTCTGAAGTATCTATTTGATCAGCCAACCTTAAATGTTAGGCAGAGTAGGTGGTTGGAATTTCTTTGTGAGTATGACCTTGATATCAAGCATATCAAAGGAAAGGAGAACAAAGTGACTAATGAACTCAGCAGGAGGGTGCATAAAATACATGCTACGACCATCAACATGTATCAAACTGATATTAAAGGAAGAATTTTGGAAGCTGCAAATGTAGATTTGTAGTACAGGGAATTGGTAGCAAAGCTACAATAAGGCAAGATGTTACAGAAAGTGGAAGATTATAAATTAGAAGCTAATGGAACACTCCTGTACAAAAATAGATTTTATGTACCTAATGTCCAAGAATTAAACTTATGATTTTGAAAGAAATGCATAATGTGCCTTATGCTGGGCACCCTGGATATCAGAAAACTATGGCAACAGTCAAGAGCCATTACTTTTGGCCAGGTATGAAAAAAGAAATTGCAGAATACATCGCTAGATGTATGGAGTGTCAGAAGGTCAAGGCTAAGCATAGGCACCCAATAGGGTTTCTACATCCATTGCCCATCCCTGAGTTGAAGTGGGAAGTGGTGACAATGGATTTCATCACTTGACTGCCCAGAACCGGCAAGCAACATCATTCAATCATGGTGGTGGTGGACAAGCTTACGAAAGCTGCCAATTTTATCCCATTGAAGACTACTCTCAAGGCAACTCATGTTGCCGATATCTACATGAGGAAAGTAGCAATATTGCACAGTATTCCCAAGACAATTGTGTCTGACAGAGACCCAAAATTTACCTCAAAATTATGGAAGGGGTTATTCAAGGGGTTTGGGACAAATTTGAACTTCAACACAACCTATCATCCTGAGTTTGATGGGCAGACAGAGCGGGTGAATCGAGTAATAGAAGACACACTAAGGATGTATATGATGTACAAACCATCTAAAGGGGAAGACTACCTACGTTTGGTAGAATTCGCCTACAACAATGGGTTTCAAGAATCATTGAAGATGATCCCATTTGAAGCACTTTATGGCAAGAAGTGCAACACCCCAGTAAGATGGGATAACCCAGTTGATAGAGCAGTGGTTGGGCTAGAGTTGCTAAAGGAAATGGAAGAAAAAATGCTGAAGATTAAGCAAAATTTGAAGGTTGCCCAAGACAAGAAGAAAAGTTATGCTGATAAGAATAAGAACCACAGGGAGTTTCATGTTGGTGATCATGTTTTCTTGAAAGTGAAAGCCAACAAAAGTTCTCTGAGGCTAGGAAACTGTTCCAAGTTGGCAGCCAGATTTTGTGGTCCATTTGAAATCCTAGAAAGGATTGGACCAGTTGCATATATGCTTGCATTACCTGCATCCATGACTGTGCATAATGTGTTTCATGTTTCATTTCTTAAGAAATATATACTTGATCCTAATCATGTGATTGATTGGAATGTGATTTAGGTGGAGCAAGAAGGCATCTTGCAGGTGCATCCGGTGCGCATATTGGACCGGAAGAGAAAACAACTCCGGAATCGAGCCATAGGGATTTAAAAGGTCCAGTAGACCTGATACGGTCTTGAGGACGTGACATGGGAGCATGAAGATGCTATGCGCTGGGCAGAATACCCACATCTTTTTGAAGATTTTGGAAATCTTGTTGATGTTGTGTAAAGAGTTGCACTAAGGACAATGAAAAAATAAGGGGAGGGGATTGTAATATCCCCAAGGATAAGCCCCAATTGTATTTATGAATTGTAAACATGTTTAGTAGGCTGGTGAGATGAGTGTTGATAAGCTGGTGGGATTATGTGTTTAATAGGCCGGAGAGCCTAGGTGTTAAAGGCCAGGAGCTTGATTTTGTATATGTAACTATGCAAATCATTAATAAAATATAAACATCACTGCGTGCAGACCGACCACGAAGGAAGAGTGATGGGGGACTAAGCTTCCACAAGGCTGGGTAAGGGAGAGGGGGCTGAAAGGTTGGAAAGAGGGGCTAAGATTAAGGGATTAAGTCCTTGAGAATAATAATTTATTATTATTCCAAAGTCTGTATGAAAGATATGTTTTATCCTAAGTTCCGGGGAAAAGGAACATATGATAAATGGAGTGCATGCAACCCCAGGAAGACAAGTGTCAACCTGGGTGCATGCAGTTAAAAACAAAGAGTCAATTTGTGTTGGGGGTTCGCTTACCATTCCCCATCCTCTGTGAATTCTGTTTAGCTCTGCGATCGACCTTTGCATACCCTCATGCATCTCTGGAAACATAAATGGTGAAGTCATCTTGTGTTTCCTTCCTGAGAAGCCCGATGCATCCTATAACCGCCTGAGCCTTTCTATGTCTTAGTGTTCGGCTGTTACCATTTTGGGTGTTCATAACTGTTTTCCTTGTTGCTATTGCTGTCACCCATTCCTTGTTGGAACTAAGTCAAAAGTGGTTGAAGAGGTAGGTTGTTAGGCCTGTGAGAAACTCTCTCCAGGTGAGAGAGTTTGGTGGGAAGTGGTTTTCTCCTAGAGAGATTCCAACACCAGCTACGAAGCTCTGAGAATTCGTGATCTGGCCTATTGCCGAGACCCTGAGAGGGGAATTGGAGCAGTTGATGGATTATGGAACAGTGAAGGTGTATATTCCAGGGGTGGAACAAACATGTGGGGAATGAGAGTCCATGAGTAGTGGGTGTAAGAAGGTTTCTGGGGAGAATCCTTCCAGTTGCACTTTGCAATTTTCTGTAACCTCAGCCTAGTATAGGATTCCCTTGCCCTAGGTGGAGCTTAGTCCCAGCTCGGGGGTGACCCACCACTGAGAGTGATGAGCAACATGGTCTTTGGCTGGGAAGTTCGTGGAAGGTCTGCACGTAGTTGGTGGATTTACTCCAGCTAAAAGATAAGTATCATTTCTGTGCCTAATTATGTATGTTATGCATGTTTGTGCTATTGGTAAATGTATCATGTGTTCCATTGCATGTGGATTTACTGTTAATCTTGTTTGAATCTAAATGGTAATAGTAACTCTGTGTTATGTGTTTTATTTTGATTAAAATGCATGTTATATATGTGTGTGTGTGTGTGTGAATTTTCCGCGTAATAACATTGCCCGTCCTGTTGGTGGTTGGGGACATTACAAATTGGTATCGGAGCTAAGTGAAGTGTTAGAGTAGTGGCATTTCCCGGCCTGTTGGTGGCTGGGGACGTTACAATAATCCTATTTTATGATTAATTACAAGTTGAGGGAAACATGGTGTTAAGTAAAGTGTGGTTACATGTTTCATATCCTCTATTTTCTTGGTGAAATTTTTTTGCACTATAAGTCCTTAGTGGTAGGTGCATCAAATAATGTGGGATTGACGTTAGTACATCCCGTATCTAAACTATTCCTATAGAAAATTAGCGAGCATCGTGGTTGGGTACCTAGGTGTCTTGGTAGATGGAAATGTATCCATAGGATGACCAATAGCTCGGTCTCTACAATCAGGTTGATGTTTGGCCCTGGAGTACATGTTACTAGTCATCCTTATACCAGTGTTTGGCCCAAATGTATGATTGGTTCCTAGCTGCTATATTGCTCCAAAACCATAGTCTTCAAGTAAATAGACGAACCTCATCATCTAATAGATTTAAACCAAGTTTTGTCCATAAAATTGCATGCTTCTTCTTCTCTAATTGTTTCTTGGTGAATTAATGTCATACTATAAATAATGTAATATTGAATTTGATACATCCCGTACCCAAACAATTCTCAGCACCATGGTTGGGTACCTAGTTGTATCGGTAGATGGGAATATGTCCATAGGATGACCAATGGTTCAATCCTTACATCTGGAATGATGCTCAGCCCTGGAGTACAACATGTTACCATTCAATCTTATATCAATTTTTGGTCCAAAGGTGTGGTTGGTTCCTAGTCAGTATATTGCTCCAATTCATAGTCTTACCAATGAATGATAAAACCATCATTTGATTAAGCCAACTTCTAATTTTCTGCAAATTGTTTTTACAATTTTTCCAAAAAAATAGTGGATTATGTGTTCTTATTGTTCAACAACATATTTGGCACCTTGGATCATATCGTATTTTAAGTAATGGGGCACTTTGTGGACTCCCACGATGGTTATGTCAGGATCACATTACTATCATATTCTTGATTGAAGTATTGTATTTTCATTTTTCTCCATGTCTTGTCAAGGTCATCACACTCAATATAGACATTGGATGCTTGAAATTTTTGGTATTTGTATAACGTAATTTGAAAATAATATGCCTACCAAAAACTCATGCATATCTAAATCATAATCTGAGAGATATATCTTGTTGACCAAATTCTTGAAGCACATGGGCTTGTTAAAATTATTGAAAACAATTATGTTATTTTCAATTAAGGTAAAGATGATTCCTTCTGTGACACCATATCGTGTTGTAGTTGTGGTCAACACATTGTTGTAACTCTGCACATTGTTGCAACTTTGTTTTAAGAGAAAATTGTTGGGACAACTTTGTTTTGAGAGACCATATGGGAATTCTTTTAAAAACTACTTCTATATAAAATATCACTTGCAATGTAGTTTCTAACCTGACTTGAATTTCTCAATTTGGACACCAAATAAAAAATATATGGTCAAAATACTTACTAGTTGTCAAGAAAGAAAATCAATAACATAGTTGGGAAAATACGTTTTTAGGAGACCTAATGGATGAATTTTGAAAAATTGTTTCAATGGAATATTCTCCTATTAATCTAGTTTACAATGCAAGTGGAATCACTCAATTTCGATATCATACGAGAAACTTATGCCTGAAATACTAACTACTTGTCCTAAATCTGCACGACTCAAACTTTGCTTCCTAGGTTGTTCATAGGAATATTTGACCCATCAGTACTTATTTTTTTCAAAAAATGTTTATAATGGAGGTACCTATGTGAATATAATTTTATCTCCAATTGGAATCATTTCAATCCATAGTTAAACAAAAACGTTACACCCAAAACCATGATTGTTGGTCTAGGCTGAAAATCAAAAGCAACTCTGTCATGCAACCTGTTCCACAACATGTTTGACATAACATTTCATGGAACTTTAAAAACCTGTTTATAATGGATATATACCTATGAATCTACTTCATTTTGGTTTTGGAATCACTTCAGTCGGACATCAAGAAAATAAGTTATCAACAAAACATTGTTGGGTAGTTTGAGGTGGCCACCAATCCTCAACAGGGAAAAAATGGATTTTTATTTGTTTATCATTCTTGGATCTGATTTATATGCACTATTTGTGATTTTATTTATATTTCTTGGATGAATAAATATTTTTCACCTTTATTCTTCCATGATCTCACATTTTTTTGCAGGAAAGTGCTCATTTTTTGTAGGTCCCGGGAGGATCAATAAGGTCAATCCATGCACAAGTGATTCTTGAAGAAATGTTTTTATGACATCCATTAGGGATATATTTATTACTTGAATGTGCCATGATTGGAAGCTCAAATTTCTAGTCACTTTCTACAAGAATGATACTCAACGAGTGTTGCAATATAATTTCCACAACTCCCACATAGTTGCTGCAAATCCCATGTAATTGATGCAATTCCTTACAACAATTATTGCAACACGCCACTAACTATTCTGTGCTGCAACACCTTACAAAAATTTCTGCAACACAGTTACTTCAACACCCTATAATAGTTGCTCTAACACCAGAAGTTGCAATACAGAAGTCATGACATTACAGTTGCGATCACACCATTGTTTCTACTCGTGTGTTGTTATTCTTGTCTATCGATGAATCAAGAACAAGATAAATGAAGAATTTGTTTGAAGAAGAAGTGAAGACCAATGTTCTTAAAATTAAGTTCCACTACCCCTATTACAAATGAATCATTTTTGCTTCTTCATCAGTACCATGGTATGTCTGTGCATTTCCTCCCTCTTCATAATAATTGCATGCTAAAGTTCAAGAAGTTCCTTTGATTATGTGGTTTCCCTTGAAGCTTGATATTTTCCTTATAATATATTTTGGATAACCACTACTATTAATTCATAATTTCAGCATCATCACTTCCTAGTTCCTACTCCAATAATCCCTAACCCATGTAATAAAATGACTCGACTCACTTATAATGTTGAGTCACCTTGTTATCTCATTCCCTTCCTTAATTAATTTGATGGTTGATGTAGGAGCATCGCTCCACCTCAGCACGCACCAACTGGTTAGCATGTTGGTGCGCATTCAAGGAAGGGAGAGGCTCCACCCTCTCATTTTTCCTTCTAAATTTAAATTGTGATTAAGGAAATTAATGCTGTCAGGCTGGAAGAGCCAAGTTGTGCCTTCACACAAGTTGTAGATGAGGTCACCATTAAGTCGCTAGCAGTAGGAGGGATATGGATCCGATTCAGATCATATTTCCACTCATTGTAATCTACCTCATTAGTCAGGTGTTTTGAATGGTGATTAGACACCACTATCATAGCTTGGAGGGAAAGCTCTGTTGGCATGTTTTACAGGCAGCGTATGCTTGTCATTGATGGAAAGTACAACAACGATGATGGCTTGAGTATAGGAGCATGATCAACAACACAGTGATAATGGGGAGGAGCAGCAACAATGATCATTGGATCAACAATTCAGAATTCCCGATGGCTGTCAGATCTCAATGTAGACAAGAGGAGCACGCAGATATGGAGGATAGATCTCGGGCGTTAGATCCGAGCGCAGGGTACGACCACCATTGGATCTAGGAGAGCCTACACGTTCTTTAAATTGCTAGGAGAAGCGGGCTTACAAAATCCCGAAAGCAGGAGGACTGTCCATCTTTGGGAAGGACACGTGGACGTGCAGATATGGAGGATAGATCTCGGGCATTAGATCCGAGCACAGGGTCCGACCACTGTTGGATCCAGGACAACCTGCACATTCTTTAAAGTGCTAGGAGAAGCGGGCTTACAAAATCCCGAAAGCAGGAGGACCATCCATCTTTGGGAAGGACACATGGACACAGATCATCATTTCACTGACTGAAAAGTCAAAGGTATGAAATGCTCTAGCCTTTCACCTCCCGAAATCGTGATATGCGAAATCATGAAATGATCTGAGCCGTCAGATCAAGGTTTGATCTGGACCGTTTGTCCCACTCCATTTCGGAGTTTCGCGGATCGAGAGTTGGAGATGTCAAAGAATATTAACCACAGGAATGCCAAAATTGTGAAATGATCTGAGCCGTCAGATCAAGTGTTGATCAAGACCATTTATCCCACGCCATTTCGGGGTTTTGGGGATCGCAACTTGGAGAGTCGAGATGCCTCATCTCCAGATTCACGAAATGTGAAATTGCGAAAGCACTTTTTGCATAAGGTTGTGATCACAACCCTTGGTCACATCAGCGAGAGATGGAGGAAAGAGCTAGAGCAACCAAGCTCCTTTTCAGGGATCGGGACTGGGAATGTTGAGACACATGGTCACACGAATGCCAAATTTTCGAATGCTGAAATGCCGAAATGAATGCAAGATCCCATGGAATCAATCCAACGATGCAGGTGAATTTGAACAAGATCGGAGGGCTACTGTAGCACGACACAATGTAACTGCCAGAAACCACTGATGGTTTCTGCCAGAGGACTCGAAGACACTTTGGGGGTGATTGACAGAGGAGGTGAAGAGTCACTGGGAATCCTCAAGAGGGATGAAGATGTTCATGGAGGCAATTGATAGTTGGATGAGCATTGAGGCCTGTAACTGGAACAGAGAAGGTGAGTTCGACTATCACAGTGAAGACAAAGAGTCTCAAACTGCCAGAGAGGCAACATACACTGATGCTAAACAAGTGGTAAATGACCAGAGAAGCTGAAGAGTCACGATGATGATCAGACAGAGCACTCGAGTTGTGGAGGAATTTGGCGCGGAACGAGCATGCAGAGGCATTATGAATATTGCATGCACAAAGACAACAAAGACTATAAGAATGCAGAACAAAGAAGAGAGATGTTGTTGTCGCTGTGTAGGAGAATTCAGGTGTGTACAAGGAGGCAGAGCGTAGGAGAAGAAATGCACAGTCGAGGAATGGTGCATTGAAGGGATATGGCACATAGAGCATAAAAGGAAGAAGAACAAAAAGTGTTAGAGGTGTGCAGAAGACACTGATGCAGACAGGGCAGAGCAGTGTAACAAAACAACAACAAGGCTGGTAAGCCATTGAATAATTTTATATCGTTGTAATGAGTTTTAGTAACAAATAATTTATAATTCAGGGTGGTTGGGAGGTGCTAGGGAGGACTGGTGTCCTCAGAGGTTCAAGTGGGTGCTTGAACACAGGGAGTTGGTGCTTCCTTCTAGTTGGTGCTAGAGAAATCAGGGAGTTGGT
>ML784485.1:437268-468834 GCA_009831015.1 Picea engelmannii
CAAAACTGAGGTTGTAGCCTCATTATGAGTTGGTGCTCATATGTATGATAATGTAAAGAATGTAACTATTACTTATCATATAAAGGAAAAAGAGGTTTTTACCCTGTATGGGTTTCCTCGGGAAATATCTGTCTCTGTGTTTCGCATATATGTGACTGATGCTGAATGTGTCAATGTTTATTTCCCTGCATGATTATCATCATCATTGAGTGCCTTGTAAAGTTTTTATAAGAAGCATAATTGTTTAAGAATGGTAACAACTGATTCACCCCCCCTCTCAGTTGTCCAACAAGCTCGCCGAGCCCCTCTTGTATAAATATTTGTATTGTATGCCCAATAGAGGTTGTTGAGAGGCTGCTGGAGATTGATGAAAAATCATTGTAAGATAAGACAAGAGGTTGTTGAGAGTCGAGACTTAGTTGCAGTCCGAGCTCATACATTGTAATTGACATTCCGTCATTAATAGAAAAGAACAGATTCCACTATTTTCAATTTCCTGTGTAATGGATGTTTTCTTTGTGAATGTCAGTTATGTTTGTTTATGTTGTAGATGCATGTGTTAGAGTTCATATGTAGGGATAGAGATAGAATCCTCTATTTGTGGGTTTGCTGAATTAGTTCTGTTTCTTTAGGCTAAGCACAAGGAGTGCACGAAAGAGTGTTGAAATTCTGTGAGCCAACGCAACGAGTGCATATCTGAAGTCTTTTGAGTCAGAGGAGAATGTGTTAGGAGGGCACACCAGGATAATTCACATACTTAAGGGAGAACCGCAAGGTTGTTGAATACCTTGGAGAAAATCTGACACAGGAGTAAGCGTAGAAAAAAGTTGTTGAATACTCTGTAGGACTCTACCAAGAGGGCATTGAGTAGGTGCAAGCATGCACAAAACCAATACATTCTGGGGTATTGCAGACTTGAGAAAACCCAGAGTTGTTGAACACTCTGCGGGAAGAAAAATCTGCAAGTGTGCATTGAGAAGAGGTGAGAATTACCTGGTAAACTTGAAGGATTCAGGGATATAGAACCAAGACCTGTGCAAGAAGTGGATCGGGCCAGAACTTTGGTAAGTGTTGCGAGAAGCCGTATGAAGGCTTAAATCGAGTGCAAGGTGTGCGCCAAAGACAAAGTGAGTTCATATCACAAGCTCAGGAGGAGGAGCATCGAGTTGCCAGGAGGGCATCAGAAATATCCTTGGAAGGACGTGGGAGAGCCGAGAACCTTCAAGGTTCAGGCCGAGAAAAATCTCAGAAGGATTAGCACAGTCACACGCTGAATTCCTGCAAGGAGTGTAGAAAGGCTGAGAGAAGTTGAAGTTTTGGACAACGAGAAAAGTGAGAAGTGTGCACAAGGAGTAAGGACTTTCCAAAGTCCAGAAGACAAGTGGAATCATCCATGATCAGGAGGAGACAGGTGGCGAAATATATGAGAGATAGATTTCTGTGAGATTTGCCTAGAGGAAATGACAATCTTTGCGAAGTTGCAAAGATCAGAGTGAATCCAAACCGTTGAATTTGGAAGGGACATGTGGAGGAGATCCACACATTTCAAAGAAGTGGTGCTCCATAAGAAAAGGGGAGAGTATAATAGAGATACTCCCGAAGGACGTAGTCCAAAGTCGATCACGACCGTTGATTGTGGAAGCGATGGGGACCATTGATCCTTGTGTCAGTTGTATTCGCCTATTTTGAGTTTGGGTAAATGAGAGATGGTTGTTATGAGAAGGCCGAAGCCCAAAACCCGAAGCGCATTTCATGGTTTAGCCTTGGGTCATAGCCTGAGGTCATATGATAAAGCGGCCTAGCACAAAGAAATACTGTACCCTCAAATTTATTCAAAGGGGCCAAGAAGAGAGCCGCGGGGTTTGATAAAGTCCTCACCATGGAGAAAGAGGGACCTGTGAAAATTTCATTGGGTTCCAACAAGGAACCAAAGAGTCAATTCAACTCAGGTGACTAAACGATCCTAGACCAGGAGGTCAAGAATCACCTCAGAGGAGAGAAGGGGGGGTCTACGCCATCAGAGTGGTATCAGATCTTGATTTCACCTATAGACAACAGGTGAAGGGAAACATAGTGAGATGCTCTATAGAGACTGTTGCAAGGTGTGCGACAGATGGTAAACAACCAGGTGGGATGCATGTGAAGCAAGATGGTTACTGAAGGCCATAAGCATGGTCGAATAGAAGACTTCCCGCAGAAAAGAAAAGTGGAAATGGAAAAGGAGCTCAGTGAAATCTGAGTAGAGATGGAAAAGCTAGCATTGAAGATGCAACAAGAGGAAAAGGTACATTGGATATATGAGTGACCTTTGAAATAGAAAGTCGAGTGGCCTATTTAGAAGTTGTTGGCCAGAAGGTAGCAACATGTGTTAAAAAGGTGGCTGAGGCATGTTGAAAACCTCAATGCCAAGAGAAAGAGATCTGGTAGAGGTATCATAGATTTTTGGGTGGGAAAAAATAAGGGATCAGTTGATCTCATAAACTGCCAGGAGGGCAGAGGATACATACCAAATTTCCAGGCGGGAAAGGGAGAAGAAATGAGCTCAACTGAGAGTTCATTTCAGCAAGGGGTGTTGATAGAAGGAAAGGAGGCGAAAGAAAGGCCTCATCCATATGGTAGGAGGGATTTGGATCCAATTCGAATCAGATTTCCACTCATTGTAATCTGCCTCATTAGTCAGGCATTTTGAAGGGTGATTAGACACCACTAGTGTAGCTTGGAGGGAAATATCGTCGATCCCCTCTTGTATAAATATTTGTATTGTATGCCCAGTAGAGGTTGTTGAGAGGCTGCTGGAGATTGGTAAAAAGTCATTGTAAGCCAAGAGGAGAGGTTGTTGAGATTCGAAACTTAGTTGCAGTCCGGGCTCATACATTGTAATTGACATTCCATTATTAATAGAAAATAAGAGATTCCACTGTTTGCAATTTCCTGTGTAATGGATGTTTTCTTTGTGAATGCTAGTTATGTTTGTTTATGCTATAGATGCACGTGTTAGAGTTCATCTACAGGGATAGAGATAGAATCCTCTATCTGTGGGTTTGTTGAATTAGTTCTGGTTCTTTAGGCTAAGCGCAAGGAGTGCGCGAGAGAGTGTTGAAATTCTGTGAGCCAATGCCAGGAGTGCATATCTAAACTCTTTCGAGTCAGAGGAGAATGTGTCAGGAGGGCACAACAAGATAATTCACATACTCAAGGGAGAACCACAAGGTTGTTGAATACCTTGGAGAAAATCCTACGCAGGAGTAAGAATAGCATAGAGTTGTTGAATACTCTGTAGGACTCTGCCAGGAGGGCATTGAGCAGGTGAAAGCATGCACAGAACCAATACATTATGGGGTTTTGCGGACTTGAGAAAACCCAGAGTTGATGAACACTCTGAGGGAAGAAAACTCTGCAAGTGTGCATTGAGTGAAGGTAAGAATTACCTTGGTAAACCTGAAGGATTCAGGGATATAGAACCAAGACCTGTGCAAGGAGTACATCAGGTCAATACTTGGCTAAATGTTGCAAGAAGTCGTCTGGAGGCTTAAATCGAGCACAAGGCATGCACCAAAGACAAAGTGAGTTCATATCACAAGCTCAGGAGGAAGAGCATCGAGTTTCCAGGAGGACATCAGAAAGATCCCTAGAAGGACGCAGGAGAGATGAGAACCTTCAAGGTTCAAGCCGAGCAAAAGATCAGAAGGATTAGCACAGTCACATGCAAAATTATTGCAAGGAGTGCAGAAAGGACGAGAGAAGTCTAAGTCTCGGACAACAAGAAAAGTGCTAAGTGTGCACAAAGAATAATGATTTGCCAAAGTCTTGAAGACAAGAAGAATCGTCCATCATTAGGAGGAGACAGGTGGCGAAAGATAGGAAGATATGAGATATAGATTTCTGGGAGATTTGCCGAGATCAAATGGCAATATTCATGAAGTCGCGAAGAGATGAGTGAATCTAGACCGTTGCTTCTGGAAGGGACACGTGGAGGAGATCCACACATTTCGGAGAAGTGGTGCTCCAGAAGAAAAGGGGAGATTAGAGCAGAGAGACTCCTGAAGGCCGTAGTTCGAAGTCAATCACAACCATTGACTATGGAAGCGATGGGGACCGTTGATCCTCGTGTCAGTTGTATTCGCCTATTTAGAGTTCAGGGAAATGAGAGTTGGCTATTGTGAGAAGGCCGAAGCCCGAAACTTGAAGCACCTTTCATGGTTTAGCCCCGGGTCATAGCCCGAGGTCATATGATAAAGAAGCCTATCACAAAGAACTAGTGCGATGCCAAATTTCTTCAAAGGTGCCAAGAAGAGAGCCGAAGGGTTTGATAAAGTCCTCACTATGGAGAAATAGGGACCTGTGAAAATTGCATTAGGTTCCAACAAGGAACTGAAGAGTCGATTCAACTCAGGTGAATAAACGATCCTAGACCGGGAGGTCGAGAAACCCCTCAGAGAAGAGAAGGGGGGGTCTACGCCATCAATGGTGAGAACCTATCTTAGGCACTGCCATAACTTGGAATTCTTGAAAACCAGCTTGTTGGTGGAAATTCCTGGGGAATTAAAAAAAAATTAGTAAAAATAAAAATTTATGATTGTGAAAACTCTCCGGGCACAATTAGATAGATGTTGTTTGAAAACTAGCTTGCTGGAAAACAAGGTTTGCAAATAAAATAAGAAGTAAAAAATTCCATCAAGATTTCTCTTTGAATAAAGATATCCAAGTTTCGTTGCTCCATTAGAAGGTTGTTCCAGGTCTTAGTTTGTAACTCATATTGTGCTCCAAAGTTCCAAGTTCCACACTGCTCTTCCTTACAAAGTTTGTTGCATTATGGTGGACCATATTAGATATCTTGCCTCTCAAGATGATGTTGTAAATAGTATGGAATTCTTAGGTAAGTGCATGCATGTTTCTTTTTCTTTTATTTAATCTAAATTCATTAGATGCTATGGATTTGTATTTGAAAAATCATTTATGTCTCTGTCCTAATTCCTCGTCTTTTTCTATATCCCGGGAGTGGAAAATATATTCAGTTTGGGGGGGAACACCATCGCCTTTACATTCCATAACATTCCCTCGCCATCCTTTTTCAATCCCACTCCAACACGCAAACATGAGAAGAAGTACAATCTACCCTATTGTTACTCCACAAGAACCAACAATAGAAGGCCTTGTTGTTGCTACACAAGAACCAACAATAATAAAAATAAAAGGCATTGTTGTTGCCACAAAAGAATCAATAGTAAGAGTAAAACAAGGCATTGGTGTTGCTCCACAATAACAAAAAACAAGCAGCTGACGAGACAAGCCTAAAACACTGTTGAAAAGAAGAACATGTTGCTCTATTTTTTTTCTAGTGCCATATCTCTCTTGCCTGGTCCGTGAGGATTTTTCAAGTACACATAACTGAACCAAAATTCATTCGGCATTAAAGATGGTTTTGAGAAGCATATCTTCCAGAATATCATAGCTCATTTTCATGATTTCTTTCAAGGAACATCTAATCTCAATATCAGATTGCCACCTAGAGAGGAATAGGCTGCTCCATAAGAACCTACACCAGAAGAAGCTATTATAAAAGACATTCCTACATAAAGATATTCTTGAGTTTGGGTATGTACAACAACATTTTTCATTTTTCAATAGCAAGAAAGTTTAATAATATATTTTTTCTAGTATTAATGACATAAGGAATCCCTATTGTTGTTACACAAGAACCAGTGATAAGAATATATGTTGTTGTTACACAAGAACTAGCAACAGGTCACAAGATATCAACATTTCATGAGTTATGATTTACTGCTACTACTCTCGTTATAACACTATTACTGTTACTCTATTTCTTTATATTTTATGTGCATAAATTGATTTGTTTATATCTTGAGATATGTGCATCATATGTTCATGGTTTTTGGTGACGAGAAGCAATACAATAGGACAAGAATTCTTGCAAAATTTCACAAAAAAGTAGTTTTTAATTTGAGAGAAAATGGCTAGAGAAGCTTGTTGTGACTCCTACAACACTCTTGTTGCAACTCACCTGTAGCAACTTATTTTCTTATATATCGAGGGTTGTGAAATTGATCATTGTGATTTTATGTGGACATAGACATTAAATTGGGATAAACACAACCAACAAAAAATATCATTAATTAGGAGTACCATCTGCATGAAATACAAAAAAATCATATCTGCTGCAACTCCCTATGCAAGTTTGTTGCACCTCCCTGTGCAAGTTTGCTGCAACTCCATCAGATTTTCTACAAGCTTACTAGAATTGTTTTAGGATGCTAATGCTGATTTTCAAGGATGGTTCCTGACAACTCATAGCAAGCATTGGAGACAAATGGAAAATATTAGCAAAAGAAGAAAAATATGTAGTGGAGA
The DNA here is from genome assembly GCA_009831015.1 of Picea engelmannii. NCBI lineage: Eukaryota > Viridiplantae > Streptophyta > Pinopsida > Pinales > Pinaceae > Picea > Picea engelmannii. The sequence continues at coordinate 443,638 of ML784485.1, forward strand.
AAGAGAGGTGTCCGTACAGTTTGAAATATACAGAGGTATTGTGTTGCATGAGGACATGCAACATTTTTGGTTGGGGGAGATGATGAGCTTCAGAAATGACATCTTTGTATACCATCTTTTCCTACTTTTAACCCCTTTTCGCTTACCTAGACCTTGCATCAATCCATTATTATGCGGGATTTAGAATTAATGTGTTTCCATTATATTTCTTTAGTACTTTACATTAATTTATGATTAAACATTAGAAAAAAGATCATATTTTCATTTATCTTTGAATTAATTTGCAAAGATGATATGCGAGACAAGTTGTTGTGTAAATTGTGAATTTTCCATGGGGGGTGTTTTGGTTCCAAATGTTGCAACACTCATTTTTCAGTTGTTGCAATATTCATTTTCAGTTGCAACTTTCCAGGGAACTATTATGTGTTGCAAATGGTGTTGTTGCAACTCTTGTTGTTGCAACTCCACTTGTGCTGCAAATCACATGAAGTACATTTGTTGCAACTCCACCTATGTCGCAACTCACTTGAAGTATAGTTGTTGCAACTCCACATGTGCTACAACTCGCTTGAATTGCCATTGTTGCAACTCCACCTGTGCTGCAACTTGCGAGGGAAGTATTCTACGTTGCAACTCCCATTGTTGCAACTCCATTTGTGTTGCAACTCGTCCAAGGAACCTTGAGCCGTCATAACCGTGAGCCATGTTGTCACATATTTTTCATTTATGTATGTATGCAACAATAATATTGGTATAAGAAGATCAAAGATATAGAGATAATTTTACAATTCCAAGACAAAATATTAGTTTGAATGGTTAACCATGATTTTTGGAATTCTTGGGAAAAAGATATTGGAGTTATTTATTATTTTCTAATTGTTAGCAAAGTATCTTGGAGTTATTCATTAATTGCTAATTGTTAGCTGGAAATTATTCATTATTTAGTAAATTGTTGTAATCACTATGGATTTATTAAATCCATAAGTGGGTTTATTTAGATACTCGTTATTTCTAGTTTCCATTAAATCTATGTATAAAAGAGAGCGTTCTCTCCATTATTCAGGGAGTACTCTTAGATAAATGTCTGAATGACAATGAAATAATTCATTGAGTTTTTATTTTAATTGTAGTTTTATAATTTTTGTAGTGCGTGGTTTAATTAATTAATTAAATTTATTTTCTTTCTATATTTGTCATAAATTGATTTCTTTTTATTAGCTTAATTAATTTAATTTATTCATGTTGTAAGTGTTGAAATAGAATAATATTAGCACTATGTTCTATGGAGGCAACCCTCACTCCAATAGAACATAGTGTTGTGTAGCTTAGGTAGTTTTCTTTAATTTCATGTTGTGTGATTTAATTATGCGAGTTGTTAATTATTTGTTGTGTGATTCAATTTATTTATGTTGTTAATTATTTAGGAGGGATTGTGTTTATTCAGTCATGCAATTGATTATTCACATAGGATTGTATTTCATTATGTGTTTAACGCAATGATTGCAATTGTTGTCCAGAGTAACGATTGGGATCATCTTGGAAAGGATTAGGCTTTGATTTTGAGGACTTAGTTAATTTCTTTTCCACAAGTAATTAATCAATTTCCTTTTAGCATGCGTGATTTATTTTCAGCAAGCGTGGTGTGAATTTCAATTTCTGCAAGAGTAATTTAGAGTTTCAGTTCTACAATTAGTTTTATTGCACATAGCTGGGGTTTCTTCAGGAAACAATTGAGTCATATTCCTGATACCTGCAACTGGTGTGAATTTCCTTTCCAACACATTAGTTAGCATATTTACCTTTCTGCAAGTGCATCATTTACTTTCTTGTTTATGTGTTTACTTTCCATCAAGAGTGATTTACTTTCCTTCTTGTTTGTTTAATTTCTTGCAAGTGTGATATTTCAATTCCTGCAAGTGTGATTTACTTTCCATGGTTTGTATAACCTTTCCAGAGCTTGAGAATTATCTATACTCTGACTACAAACATAATCATTGATACTACAACTACATATCAAACCAATGGGAGAGTAGAGTGTTGCTTGCATATACAATGCATAGTAACTCGCAAGTTCCATATGATCCCTAGATTGATAATTAAATGCACAATCCTTTTAGTTGCCTTTCTGAGGAATTAGACAGGTAATTAAAAATCTTGTTAGTTCTATTTCTAAAAAAATGACACATCCTATCTAAAGGACATGACCGACTAAGGGACATGACCCCTCATCCATTATGACTAGTCAATGTTATAAGTGCACCATCACATGGAATTGTATCATCAACTTATCTCCCATATTTTATTCAATAATCTATTTTAATTTGTATGGATTATTTTATGTTATCCCATTTATTTTGGATATTGAGTTTATGAACTAAGTTATTCATGTCGTATTAAGGAAATGAACCTTGTTAATTTAAGGAAGGTATCTAAGGACCTAGAAGACTACATCAACTTAAGTAGAAAATGTATAAGCTCTCTGTTTGAAATTAATGAAGTAGTCATGAAAAGGTTTATTGAAGCTCCTACCAAAGACATAACATCAAATGAAAAATTTAACACATAAGATGGAGAAATTTAAAAAAAGAATGAGGCAAAGTATTGCATCTTATAAGGCCCATTTTAAAACAACATCATTGTCCCCAAGGAGACACATTCAATGAAACTTTTGGGGCATTGAATGCTTATGTAAGAAGATGGAAAAAAGAAAGAGGTGAAGCCTCCTCAATCCAAGTGGGGAAATATTCTAGAGGAGGAGATTCAAATAGCCAAGAAGAGGATCTAAATATATAGTAAGGGTAGAATCCTTAATTAGGGGGAAATCACAATTCGACTAAGGAACATAATAGGTAGGAAGGAAAAATGACTAGTCAGCCAAATGTATCAAGATGATGAGAGTCCCCATCTTCTTATTTTCTATAAAAATATGAATTCACTTGTACACATTATTTTTTCTTCAACAATTTTTTTAACTAGTTAAAATAATTAATGGATGAGAAGCCATTTCTGGCTAAGCCATTTGGAGATATACTTCAATTTTGAAACTTATGATTTGTAGAACTTTTTTCTGATAGTTTATTGACTTTTGAATGGTGTATGCATTTACTTTTATAGTGTATACTTTTCTCATGTATGAGAAATTTGTATTATTTTGTTTATCTCACAATTTGATTATCTATAGCCACAAGCATAGTACCATAGTCAGTTGTTCACTTTTAGACTTCTCTGTTATGCAACTGGTTATTTATTTATTTTCTTAGTAATGTTTTACTAAATATATAACATAGTAATATATTTGGTGCTATGTTTACTTCATTGTTTTTGTTAGTTTATATTGGGCATCATTATGCACTCCACATATTAGATTAGTTGCATCTCATTTATTGCATCTATAAAACCTTAAATAGTGGACCAGGTCACAACCAAAAAAACCAATCTAAACCATTTAAAGATTGTTAGGCCATAAGCCATATAGATTCCCTATTACAAATAGTGCAAGGTCAAATTGATATCTTTCACTGGGGAGAATTCTTACTGACTTCATAGGGAAACTCAACCATGTTGGTAATTTTGGCATTAGAAGGAGTGTTACAGCTCTAAAATGCCCTATCCATGCATACATGGCCTTGGCCTTCTTACTTGCATATTTTGCCAAAGCACTGCTGAGGAGATCTTCTTAAAAAACCATTTTTAGAGCATGTACGCACCTTGCACCATTATAGCCTACGTACATACACATGTTGCACCACTACAACCCATGTACATATGCTTGTTGCACACTAAACAACCCACGTATGCTTGCAAAATTTGTAAAAATTAAAAAGTTGTAAGGAATTCATTGAAATTCACGAGCTATTAGAGGTTTTCCAACCAATTCACCTGCTATGGCCCATCACCCAACCGAATAACCATTCTTTTGTCATATAAAAGGAGGTGTTGGGGTCTCATTTCACATCCAAGCATAAGAACAGTGAAAATATTCCCAATTTCACGTCCCCTCCTTGTCCAATATTTTGCTACCTTTTGTGAGATATTGCCTCAACATTCCCTCATCAATCCCTTCTTTCTCCATTCAATCCATTCCCTTCCTTTGAGGTGATCAAAAGATTGAGAGAAGAGGCCTATTGAAGGTGCACTTGAAGCATTGTAAAGAGGAGCCTGAACCAGGTTCGCAGAACACTAGCTGACACAGATTGTAAGTTTCAGTCTTTGTTTGATGAATAAAATAATCTCTTTTCTGTGTCCCAAATGATGATGTTTTGTGTTTTTTCATTGATTTATACTTAGAATTTGATGTCTAACCCTAACTCATGAATAGAATAACATGCTTGTAGTCCTTGTTTGCCTATTTTTGGATCCAGGTCAACATTGGGAGGGGATGTGCAGTCGTTGGAACTATAGATCTTGAGGAGATCATCACCAGACGTGGGATAAAAGGTACATTTATCGATCTTCTCTCTTATTGCTTTCTCTTTGTTTGTTTTGGTAGGTTTGGGGTAGAGTAGAAAATAGATTGAATTTTAGATGGTCATTCACTCTGTCTACATCTTAAACCCTAGTGTAGTTAAAGGGGGGATTTTCCTGCTAGCATAACTGGCGACCATACTGGGGATCTCTCTAGGGTTTTTTAGAGGGTTTTGGGTTGATTGATTGGTTTTTGTTTTCCTTTCGATTTTCAGTCAATTTTACTGAGTCTATGAAGGGGTTCTGGTCACCTCCAAGGTGCATAACAATTGTCCCTGCCATGTAAGTCTTCCTTGTCTTTTTATTTTTGAAAAGACTCAGAGGTGTACGCTCCCTGTTTTGGGTCAGCCCATGTACATACGCGCTCTGCACAATAAATAACTCGCGTACATATGCAGGATACTGATGCAACAACCCGCGTCTCTATTTCATGAAAGTTTAATAAAGAGGCAGTTTGCCTCTTTCCTGATAGAAGTTCACACTTCTCAGGGATTTCTTGAATCAGCGCTATGGCCATAGCTTGGGTGTAGGTTCTCGTTTACTTGTTTCCTTAATATTCTTGTGTTTCCTAGCATTTTTATCTTATTTTTAGCTTGAATTTTAAGAAAAATGAGTTTCCATGAATCGTGTATTCATCAATTTATTTTAGAATCTTTTGTTAGTTCTACTTTGATTGGAAGAAAATATAAAAAAAAGCCTAGTTTGTTAGGTCTTTTTCTTTCTTTGCATTGTTATTTGAAAAAGAAAAAGAAATTAGTGTAGTGTTGCATTTTCTTCTCATCTTAAAAGCATTTCAAAAGAAAAATAAGAAAGACAATCCTTTTTTGCAAGAGTATGAAACAAAATCAGTTTCACTACTGTACCCTTTGCATAAATCAAGCCTTAAAATTAACGCCTAATCCAAAATGCATTAGACTTTTCTGTTTGTAGGGTTCACAAACTAGTTTAGGGTTTTAGGGCCTTGAATTAGGTTTGGAGAGGAAACTCTTCAAGGACACTTTAATCAAACATTGGAGTCTGAGTTAGGGAGTGCTTGAAGTCCAGTTTCATAAGAGTTAGCCGGGAACCCCCTCTAATGCAGGGGATAAACATGAGGTTGCATGAGGAAAGGAAGCAGAGATAACCCCTCCAAAGTTAGAATGAACATAGTGGGGATTGTATATTGAGGGTCTTTCTCAGTAATAATATCGACTACATTTTACTATAGAGCTTCGTGGACCTCGAATCCATTCGAGATCCTTTGTTGTCTTCCACACCATTTTCTTTCGATACCCTTGAAGGGCTTCAGACTTCTTATCCTGCTCATTATGATCTATCCAACTATCGACTGTACTCGCCTGGTAACTGACTGCGAAATGGAAACCTAGTTGCCCATATTTTATGGACTTACATAGGTGACTATGGGGGTATACCACGATACCTAGGGTGGATGTTAGATCACGCTTTGTAGAGTATACCAAGAGGGTGCTTCCATGTTCTAGTTGCACTTGCACCGGTAAGTTGCTCTAGTGTTGATTGGCATAACTGTCCTTCCCACTAGTTAGTTATCTGCTTGATTTGCCTTTAGGAACTTTTAGTGTGTGGTCTATGCTCCCTAGTTTTCCATAGTGATTTAGTCAGTCATTACTTTGGGTCTCTGACCTAAGGTGGTAGACTTCCCACTCCACTGATCGTGAGTACTTTTCGGTCTTCTTCTTAGAAACGTGGAGCCGCCTCTTTATAGGCGTTGTTTTTTATAACACTGGTTCGCCAGAGTCAGTGTGTGAGAATTTTACAGACTTGAAAGATCCCGCAAGGGGAGAAACCATGCATAAGATATTCATGGCTAAAGTTCCCGATGATACCAACCAAGGAACCCCTTCAAAAGGGGATTCTTGTGTTTTTTCTTTTTTCAGAAACGTTGATGTCCCTTTGATGGCCACTTTGTACATTCCTGGGTTGAATGTGGGACTACCGGTTTGTTTGGGTACCATTCCAAATGTCTCGAATTCTCTGGACGCTTTTCACTTAAGAAATTTATGTCATGGGCATCATGTTGATGTTCCTTTGTCAATGAATTTTTCACCTACTCCTTCTACCTTCTCCGGTGAAAGTATAGATACCATTAATCAGAAGTATAAACAAAATATAAAGAGGAAGAATAGGAAGATGAAATCACCAACCTCTGCGAATCATGTTGGAGATAGGTCATCAGCCTCTGCAATTCATATTGAAGACCAACACCCAACCTATACAAGTCATGGTAGGGGCATGAACCTAGTCCCTGCAAGTCATACTAGAGTTCAATCACCAACCTATGCAAGTCATATTGGAGATAGTTACTCAATATCTACAAGCCATGTTGACGACTAACACCCAACCTCTACAAGTCATGCTGGGGGAAAGTACCCAGCCTTTGCAAGTCATGTTGGGGAAAAAAATCCAGTCACTGCTAGTCATACTAGCGATAGGTCTGTAGCCTTTGTGAGTCATGTTATCGACCAATTACCAACCTCTGCAAGTCATGTTAATGATATGTCAACAACCTCTGCTAGTCATCTTGGGGACAAGCAACCAACCACTACTGGTCATGCTGGGGGCATTGATTCAGTTTAGAAACCTAGAAGGATAGGACGTAAGCCTAAGTTCCCTTGTAATCTTTGCAAGGGAGATCACCTTACTCATTTATGCCCTGGACTTCCAGAGGTACGAATATTGTGGTCCCTGTCTACAATATCTTCTAATACTGAGTCTTCTAAGGTTCCCTCATAGTCTATTCAACCTCTATTTGATGAAGTGATCATGCTAATGAAATCTTCAGCTGATCCCACTCCTCTTTTGGGGGGTAATGTGCCTTCAGACCATGTTGTCTTGTAGCATATTCAACCAGTGGTTGAGTAAGTGGTCACACCGATGCAATCTTCGGATGATCCCACTCTTCTCTTGGGGAGTTTCGAGTTGACCAAAGTGGTCACACCAATGCAACCTTCAGCTGATCCCACTCTTCTCTTGGAGAGTGATGTGTCTACCGACTATGTTTTTAGCATTTCTAGTTTAGTATTTTCAGAACAAGGGGGCATTCTGATCATTTCAAGCACACCCACTCCAAGCCCTAGGATGGTTTCCTTTGATTGGCATGACCTTGTTAAGCCTCATATTCCTTCTTCTGCACTGTTTCAAATAAGGGTTGAAGTTAATTCAAACAACATTTACCGATGTATTGTGGATGAAGGATTCTCCCCAAGTATTTTATCCTCCTCAGCTTGGAAAGATTTGGGTTCTCCTGAGATTGTGTCTGCTTCACATGAGCTGTTGGATTTTGAGAGATGTCCTAGTGAATATTTGGGGATTCTTCCTTAGTTTCCTATCTCGTTAGGTGGGAAGATTGTCCTTGTCGATGTTATAGTGGTGCAAGGCCTGTTAGATTTCGTATGCTTCTCGGGCGTGATTATGTATATGCTATGAATGTTTTGGTGTCTATGCTCTTTCAGGTAATGCATTTCCCTCATAATGGAAGCATTGTCACTATCGATCAACTGGCATCTGATAACCACCATCCTAATTCAACGTTATTTCAGGTTGCCCCTTTATATGTTCCTAGTGTTTGTGTAGACTCTACTCTGCGAGACTCCCAAATGAGCATGCTTTGTTGTCTTTCAAGCTTGCTTTGAAATTCGAAAGCAACATCCAATGAGACTGTATTTATTATTTTCGATCTCGTCTGGATTAACTGAGAAAATTAGCCCCATGGAGTCTTCTTTAATCCCTTTTTAGACTCTCTAAACATGAAAATATTGTTGAGTGATCTTTTTTCCCTCCACACTCGTTAAACTCAAATTTGAAGGTACATCTGTCTGGCGGTATTTTACCTCTTTTTTCGGTCCGGATGGATAATTTTACGAATAAAGGTATGCTCTAGGAACTTTGGTTCGCTAGAAGAGTATTCTTAGGCGTAATTTTAACCCCTTTTCAGGCCCGAGGGACTGAATCTTCGAAAAAGGAGCATTCTCCTTGGTTTTGGTTTATCACCTTTTTCGGGCCTTGGAGATTACTTACGAAAAAGGAACCCCCCCGAAGTCCATAGTTAAGCTCTTTTCAGACTCTCTAAAATTGAAAATATCGTCGAGTGACCTTGTTCCTTCACACTCGTTAAATTGGTCCAGAAGAACATCTACTCGCATGAGTTTAACCCTTTTTTCAACCTGCAGATTATAGCGGAAAAAGGTACGCCTCGAGAGATTCATCTCGTCGGGAGAGTTCTCTTTTGTTACTTTTATACTTTTTCAGGCTAAGGAGACTAAACTCAAAAAAAAGTTTGTGAGTCCATAGTTAATCTCTTTTCAGACGCATTAAAATTGGAAAGATTGTCGAGTGATATTGTCTTTGTCACACTTGTTAAAATGGTTTTCAATATATGTCTTTTTGGCGCAAGTTTAACCCTTTTTTGAACCGACTAGACTATCTCCGAAAAAGGTACTTCCTGGAGTCTTCTTTTTGTGTTTTTTCAGACTCTTTAAACGTGAAAAAACTACAGATCTTACCTTCTCTGGGCTCATAAAAATTACATAAAAGGGGTTTCATTGTGTTTTGCTTAATCGCATTTGTAGGTATAATATTTGTGTCTTTGGCCTAATGTCGGCTCCATGTTGCTCTCAAATGAACCTTTGAAGCATGCCTTATACACAAGCCTTGTAACACTTCCTTCCTCTGCGACCTGACACCTTGACCCATGGAGGAATTTTCTCTGAGTGTCCTTTTCCTACACATGTCTCCTTGCTCTAAGAATTAGTATGTTCCATGTGCTTGGAACTAGTATGCTTTCTTGTGACACTCGTTCCTCCTTTGTAACTTAGCATTATTTTATTCTTTTTCAAGCTCTTAAAAAATTGAGAAAAACAAAAAGAATCAAATATTCCAAAAAGAGGGGACGAGAAATATTCATTCTTTTTTCAGCAGCACAGAGAGTCACCCTTGGACAAATCAAATCCTTCTGTTTGTTTGTCAAGCATTGGGATCTAGTTAGACCTTAGGAAGATGTTCTCGCTACATAGAGTTGTGTCCTCCTCCGTTTGGTTACTCTTCCAAACACATGGAGAGTTTGCGTTGCCTCCTGCATCACAAACTTTTGTCAATTTCATGTTGCCTGAGTATGATCATCTTTCGTGCTTTTGTCCAAGGGAAGTTTCACTCAACTTGAGTTGACTTTTCTACATCTTGTCTCGTGAACTTCATGAGTCAACCATCCTAAGAGTCTAGTCAAGTCTAGATTCAAAATCGACAAAGTTTTCTACCTAATCATTGATATCCTCATGTATTTTCCCGATGATCTGTTGAAGACCTCAGAGTAGTGAGTTATACAATCCCATTATACTCCTACCTGAGTTTTGAAGATCTTGAAGTTGTTTCTCGAGCTATGAATACGTCATCTCTATCCATCAGGTGTCACTAGCTTCTTGAAGTTGAATACTATACTTGTATATCTTTGAATGATTTTGAGATGTAGATCCGATGTGTATTGCTCGAGGATACACTTTATATGAAATGGATTTACAGTGTATTTGATTGGCAACCATGATTCAGTTCATCCCAAGCATGGGTATGCCTACCTCAGAGAGATAATTTTTGTTTTGCATATGGCACCTCCCGAACTCTGGTCCCGGGCTCACTCGATTCTGTACATTGGTGGAGATATTGTAATGTATTTCAGCCATTAGTTTCTCTTCTAACCTCACACATTAGGGAGCATATGTTATATCCCTAAAATGACCTATCCATGCATACATGGCCTTGGCCCTCTTACTTGCATATTTTTCCAAATAACTATTGAGGAGCTCTTCTTAAAAAACCATTTTTTAGAGCATGTACGCACCCTGAACCATTACATCTCACGTACATATGAATGTTGCACCACTACAACCCATGTACATACGCTTGATGCACACTAAACAACTCGTGTATGCTTGCAAAAGTATTAAAAATTAAAATGTTGTAAGGAATTTGTTGAAATTCACGGGCTATTGGAGGTTTTCCAACCAATTCACCTGCTATGGTCCGTCACCCAACCGAATAATCATCCCTTTGTCATATAAAAGGAGGTGTTGGGGTATCATTTCACATCCAAGCATAATAACAATGAAACTCTACCCAATTTCAATTCCCCTGCTTGCCCAAGCTTTTTCTACCTTTTGTGAGATATTGCCTCAACATTACCTCATCAACCCCTTATTCCTCGATTCAATCCATTCCCTACCTTTGACGTGATCAAAAGATTGAGAGAAGATGCCTGTTGAAGGTGCACTTGGAGCATTGTAAAGAGGATCCTAGACGAGGTTTGTGGAACGGTGGCCAACACAGATTATACGTTTCAGTCTTTGTTTGATGAATAAAAAAATCTCTTTTCCTTGTCCCAAATGATGATGTTTTGTGTATTTTCATTGATTTGTACTTAGAATTTGATGTCTAACCCTAACTGATGAATAAAATAGCATGATTGTAGTCCTTTTTTGCCTATTTTTGGATGCAGTTCAACCTTGAGAGGAGACATGCAGTCGTTGGAACTATAGAGCTTGAGGAGATCATCAGTAGACGTGGGATAAAAGCTAGAGTTATCGATCTTCTCTCTTATTTCTTTATTTTCGTTTGTTTTGGTATGTTTGGGGTAGAGTAGAAAATCTATTTACTTTTAGATGGTTATTCACTCTCTCTAAATCTTAAACCCTGGTGTAGTTAAAGGGGGGATTTTCCCGCTAGCAAGGAGGGTCAGATGGAAAACTACCATGTGTAGAGATGCATTTTATTTTTGTATATGTTTTATACCTATACCCTGAATCCCTGTCTGGGAGTCTAAAAACTCATTGAACCTACAAGGTCTACATGACCTTCCTATAAGGATAGTCAAATTCCTACCAAAATTTAGTATTGAAGGGAATACAACAATGTTTGAGCATATTAGGAAATATGAATGCACTTTACATTTGCTTAATAATGTTCATGAATATGTAGTTTGTAGACTCTTTCCGTTCACTTTCAAAAGTAAAGCTTCAATTTGGAATGATGTCCTACCCATTGGCATCGTTCCAACTTGGTCTAATTTTAAAGATATATCTAAAAATTCTTATAGTGAATATTATTGATTGCATGAAATGCACTAGGAACTTGATGAAATAATCATGAAGGCAGAAGAATCCATCTAAAAATTCAACACAAGGTTCCTTCAAGATTACTATCATCTTCATGACAATCATAAAACTTTTCCTACAATTGTGTGTGGGTAGTATGTTTGTGCTCTTCCTTAAAAAATGACTATTCTCATTTTACAAAAAGGAATCACTAATTTTAATGAATCCTTTGAGGAGGCTCATTTCCTCACAAGATATCCGTGGCAACATCCTATGACTCAGTTTCCTTCTTTTGATTCCATTGACACTAAGAACAATGGAATTAAAAAAATTGAGTTAGAACCCGTTGAATTTAAAAATCAAGTCTAAATTAATGGTTATAGGTATGTTCTTTCACAAGGTAAAATTGACCAACAAAAGGTAATGCAAAATAGAATGTTAAATTGTTTGCATAGATCACCAATTAGTTTAAAAGAAAAAGGAGGGCATGTCGTAAATTTGATTAATGAATCTTACCATAAATCTCATTTTCCAAATAATAATGTGTACGGTGAATGCATCATGTGAAGGGTGAGAGACACAAGTCTGGGGAGGTAGATAAACTCGTGGTTGAGGAGACCCTTGTCCACCCGGCGACATCTCTCTCACCTCCCCAGACTTGTGTCTCTCACCCTAACAACAAACCCTTGATCGATCCAAAGGTCATTGAACAGGCCTGTCAACAGATTACTCATCGAAATGACTGTGTTAAAACTGTAAAGAAACCTACAGGAAAGAGATCTAAGAGTAATATTGATATCAATTTTAAAAACAAAAGAGTTGGCAAGCTAATTTCTAGGAGACTTCATAACAAGTCGAATTCTCATCCGAGTTCAATTAGTATGATCGAAGTATACGAAAGCTCAGACTCTGAAATCGAGAGGTTCCTCACTGCAGAAGACTTTCAGTCATTCGAGCTACACCTTGATCAGGCCTACAATTTTGTTGACAATTTACCTCTCTGTCTTAAAAATAATCCAAAGTTTCCTGGTGTCAAATTAATTAATGAATCCACTGTCGGTATGAAGGGTGCTCCAGTTCACAACCAAGTTTGTTCCCATGCAACCGTTGCACAGTCAAATTGTGAAGTCTGTCTATCATGGATCGATAGATATTATACTAATACCCCTATCCTACAGTCACAGGTTAAGGCTTTAAAGGATCAGATTGACGTTTTAACGAGCGAAAACCAGAGACTTGAATATGTTATTCAAGGCAAAGAAAAGCGTATAAAGACAACATGCAACGTAATATTTAAAAACGTGGAGGCTGCAATAACCATTGTGAATTCCAAGGTTGCCTGATATGATTTGATTTCATTAGTTGGAGGTATGATTCTTCATTTTAAAATAGGATTATATTGTTAAAATTAGGTTGTTTTATTTGGATTTCATTTACTATAATAACTAGCTACAGAATCGCAGGATTCTGTAGTCAGTTATGTTAATTCGAATTGTGTAAAGTAGTGGTTGAAAATGTATCTAAAATCTTCCTATTTTCCTTTTCTTTTAGGATATTCAACAACCCATATCTGAGGCATCCTTGAGACCTTACAGTCATGCATTTTGTATGAACAGAAATGAACTGTTGTTAGTTTTGGAGGATTTAGTAGGATCAGGGTGGTTGCATCCCCCTTTATTTTTGAAATAAATATTTGATCTCAGGAATAGAAACAATTATCTCTCCTGAGGCCTTTATAAACCTATCATTTTTGTAAACAAAGGGGCATCTTGGCTTGGGGCTTATTGTGAACAGTTTAAACTCAAATTTAGACATAAAAAATATTTACTTTATGCTTTAGTCATCTATGAATGTTGTTATGATCTATAGTTTGTTTATCTTGGTAATTGAATGACTGCAGATAGAATTCGTCTTCACAGATTGTTTTGGTTGTCAAGATAGTTTTTCTTCATGGTTCATGATTTAATGCTTCAGTTTTATCAAAACAATTGAACGATATTTCAATTCATGTTATGAGGTTTATCTTAAATATGTCGATTGATTATCTCATGTGTTATCGCTTGTGATCTATTATATCACTGTAATTATTTGGTGTCCTGTTGTTTTATCAATTGAATACACCAGTCAATGCACAGTTTAGCTTTTGTACCAAAGAGTGTGAAGATGCACAACATATTTGTCTCGTGGATGGACTGATGCACGATTTATGCAAATAGTTGGACTCATATTCTTCAAATGATTAATAGGTTAGTCTGTTCTTTTATTTCATTTGCTTGCTTATTATAGAAGTTTTTATATATAGTATAATTTTCACTATCTATATCTTTCAGTTTAATTAAGTAGTTTAATAGTTGATTTTATGAATACATACAAACAAGAAAACAAACCAAAAACGAATAGTATTTTCTCTTTTTTTATTACTATCATTAAAAGAAACGTTTTACATTTGATTTTTATGAGTTCAGATTAAAACGTGTGATTTATACATATTGTATATATGGTGAATAGAACTACTATATAAATATTATTTAGATAAACTGTGTGTGTATATATATATATATATAGATGTACATATATATATTTCAGTGATTATTATTTAGTAATTTATTGCATTTATTTTAGTTATTTTTCGCTTCCCTTAGGACTTTAGATTGGCCAACAGAGCCATTAAACCCGTCAGAGTGTGTCAATCCTAACGACTTGGGTTGATTAGACAACCTCGGACCGGATTGACTCTTCCAGTTGACGAGCGGTCAATTTTTCCCGTCAACAAATGGCGCTAGAAGGAGGGTCTGAATACTATTAATGGCACGTGGAGGTTGCAAGACTCCTCCCCCACCTACCCGCTCACCTATAGTAACAAGAAGTCTTTCTGATGACAACATTGTCCCTCAAACAACAACCACATCAAACGACAATCCACGGATCACTGTTGAACCAGTAACTCCAAACCCCCCAGAGGCCGACGTACAAGAAATTGTTCGTCAATTCCTCATAAGGACTCACAGTGCCTTGGCCCGTATCAGACAACCAGGTTGGCCTTTGAACCAACCATTAGATTTCTCTGATATCAGGGAGCAACTTGAAGGTACTGATCTTACCCTAAACCCTTCGGATCCAGATCACATCCTCACTCCTGCAGCAGGAGGATCTGGTATTCCACCATCACCACCCCCTTCATATCCTTCTTCTTCTGGAGAAGAATCATCAGACGAAGGTAGTTCTTCATCTCAGCATTCGACACCACCCACACCTATGGTCAATCTAAACAATCCCGCTAGAACTTGGCTCGATCAAGATGCAGTGGCCATACCTGGGCCCCAGCATCCTTTGCCTAAACATCCGGAGAAATGGCTCCCTAAATTTGACCCAGATTCCAAGCAGATTGCTGAGGATCATATCAAAAAATTCATGCTAGCCATTAGGCTCCATAGTGTTGAACACGAAGACATAGTATGTAGACTTTTTCCCTACACCTTTGAAGGAAATCCCTCTACTTGGTACTTTTCCCAACAACCCCACACCATTGTGTCACGGGATAGATTCGAGTCCTGTTTCCTTGAGAAATTTGAAGACGACAAATCTCCTGAAGTCCTAGTCATGGAACTCTCTAGTTTAAAGATGAACCCCAAAGAAAAGATAAAATACTTTAATCAAAGGTTCCTGACATTAAAGAATCGAATCCCCACAGACTCAATGCCTGCTGAAAATCTTATCGCCGCATACTACATGAAAGCCTTACACCAAAACATAACCATTTGGGTAAAAAGGTCCAAGAAATCCACATTGTTAGAAGCCTTCGAAGATGGGAGTCAAATCAAGAAATATATTCTTAGCCTAAGACAATATCTGTAATGAGGCAGAGACTACTTCATCCTCCAAGAAGAAAATCGAAATTCTTCCTAGACCTCCCCAAAACAAAACTCAATCAGATGGTTCGGATCTAGAAAGCTTACAGAAGGTTGTTCATAAGTTGTCTAATCAGGTTATATATTTGAGAAGATCGGCTGAAGAAGCTTCTTCAAGCAAAGGGCCTTACAAACCTCTTTTTAGAAAGCCTTTTCCCACAAACTGGCCTAACTCAAATTCTGAAGGCCTAAATCTAGAAAGCTTATAGTTTGCTATTCAGACGATTCTAGAGGCACATTATAACTTGATTCCTCCCGAGATTCCTGAAGACATGGCTGAACAAGAGATAGTGGAAGAGGACGAATCCTCTCCCAACATTTTCGGGCATTTTTCGGATAGCATTTTTCAAGATAATTTCGAAACAGTGCATCCTTACAATACCAAGAGCAAGACAACAAATAAATCTTCTTCTGAAATCAGAACTTATGCAACTCAAAAATAGTCTAAATCAATTGAAACTAAAAAAAATTCAGCGGCCCCAAGTTTAGAGTATGATTTGATTGAGGATCTCAAAAAACTTAGAGCTAATATTTCTGTTTAAGAATTATTGAAGTTCCCTTTTCTTCTGCAAAAGATGCTGCAGAATAATGCAGAAAACAACAAAAACAACAATCCGAACAACAACAAAGTTGCTGAAAACAACCCCAAAACACCTCAAAAGGTCTCTGTCAAATGACGCTAGAGTCTTCTAATAAAAGAGACCTTGCTGTAAAAAGTGTAACAAATGTAGATAAACTAGTTTCGGGGGCTGCGACTAAAAAAAACAAACTTCTACTATTAATACTCGCAGAAATGTCCCACCCTTTTTGTTGACTTTTGAATTTTTCAATAGGAATGTACATAACTATATGGTAGATTCAGGTGCATCGTCAACTGTAATTCCTTAGTCTGTCTGCCAAAAAATTAATGCCGAAGTTCAACCTTCCAGCCTGAAAATTATTCAGCTTGATCGAACTGGTGTTAAAGTAATAGGTGAATTAAAAAATGTGCTTATCAGATTATCATCTAATCCTAAATTCCATCAAGTTATTGATATTATTGTCGTTGATATCCCTGAAGTATATGGCTTGTTTTTAAGTAGAGAGGTCCGAACAGCTACATGGTTATTTTGCAATGGATTGGTCTCACTTGTGGCTGCCCGAGAATGAAAAGACTAACAGAATCAAGGTAAATCATGAGCGTTCTCTTAAGTTCACGGTAGCCGATTTAAATGATCCTAATGAACCATTCACTACTTCCACCAATTCACCTGAAATACAGGGGATGGACACTTTTTTGGCAATTTCATGGCTGAAACTTCTACCATTACTGACCCAGAACAACAGTCCGAAATTATGATATGCACATAGTCAACAACCCTCTCTCAGTGGTCACATGCACCTAACGAAAATCAAATCTTGTCTCTTTACTTCGATGGATCTAAATCTAAGGAAGGAGCTGGTGCAGGGTGTGTGCTCATTGATCCAGCAGGTAACAAAACTTTGATCGCTTGCCGGTTAGAATTTGAATGCACAAACAATACAGCCGAATACGAGGCACTCCTGCAAGGTCTCAGCAAATCACTAGATTTGAGGATTCAGAATTTGACTGTCTTTGGTGATTAAAAAATTGTGGTTAGACAGGTAAAAAATTCTATCCACTGTTTATCTCCACACCTGAAAAGCTATCAGACTGAGGTATGGAATTTAATGAACAAATTTTCTGCGTTTAACATTAATTCTATTCCAAGATTGAATAATTCTGAGGCTGATTTGTTAGCTAATGTCGCCTCAAAACTTTTCCTGCAGAATGCCTTTCTCTGAGTGCATTTTTCATAGAGTTGTTGTTTAGACCATCCATCCCAGACAACATAACAAATTGGAGAGTCTTCGATGACGATCAACAGATCATCAGTTTTCTGCACATGGAAGAGACTTTCCAAGGCACAGTGATCGATGAAGGTACCCACGACAAAAACCTTCACAATTTTATGGTAATACCAAATCCAAGATCCCTGGATTCTACATCGGATATGGTAAACTCTATCCCAAAATCTGTGGTTAGATTAGAAAAATTCTATGATCTTCACGATAAATTCAGAAAATCAGTGAATTGTAAAATGAATAGTTCTTCCTTGACACATGAAAAAGTAAATTTAGGAACTAAAGATAACCCACATTTATTAAGTTGTTTAAGGAATTTAAAGATGTCTTTTCTTGGACATACGACGACCTAAAGACTTTTGATCCTAACATCATACAACATATTATTCCCATGAAACCCTAGACCCAACCTTTTCAACAGAAGTTAAGAAAGATGCACCCAAAACTTGAACCAACAGTCAAGAAAGAATTAAACAAACTCTTGAATGCTAAAATAATCTTCCCGGTAAGACATACACAGTGGGTCTCTAATCTTGTCCCTGTAAGGAAGAAGAGTGGTGAAATTCGACTATGTGTCGATTTACAAAATTTAAACCGAGCGTCTGATAAAGACAACTATCTTGTTCCTCCCATGGAACAAATCCTTCAACAAGTATCTCGTTCTGAAAGATTATCGCTGCTGGATGGTTTTTCAGGGTATAACCAAGTTCTTATGTCTCCCCCAGACTAGCTCAAAACTACTTTCCATACTCCATGGGGTACCTACGCTTATAGGAAGATGCCCTTTGGGCTCATAAATGCCGGTGCCACTTTTCAGAGAGCGATGGATATCGCTTTCCGCGTCTTAATCAATCAATCTATAGTAGTCTATCTAGATGATGTCACTGTATTCTCAAAGAATAAAGGAGATCATCTAGCTCATCTAAGATCTATTCTACAGCGATGTCGTAATTACGGTATTTCTTTAAATCCTAAAAAATATGTCTTTGCAGTAGAATAAGGTAAGCTCCTTGGATTCATTGTATCAAATGAAGGGATGATTATTGACCCTGAAAGGACCCAAGTCATTTCAAAAATACCCCCTCCCTCTTCCAAAAAGTCCATGCAATCTTTCTTAGGTCAGATGAACTTTGTTAGGAGGTTCATCCCTAGCTTTTCAGAAATGGTCAGACCATTACAAAATTTAATAAAAAAGGATGCACAGTACCATTGGGGACCTTTAGAAAGTTAGGCTTTTGACTCAATAAAAAAGGCTATAGTAGACGTTCCTTCTCTAATGAGCCCTGATTTTTCACGAGATTTCACTCTCTACACGTTTGCTTCTGATCGGTCTTATGCTATTGTCCTAACCCAAAAGAATGCTGAAAACAACTAAGTCCCAATTGCCTTTATGAGCTTAGCCTTTAAGGGAATAGAACTTAATTACCCAATAGTAGATCAGCAGGCTTATGCTATTTTTAAAGCGGTAAAACATTTTCAATCTTATCTACTGAAATCTAGGACGAAAATCATTGTCCCTTACCATGCTGTCAGAAATTTGTTAGTGCAGAAAGAACTGGGTGAAAAAAGGGCAAGCTGGGTCACATCCTTACAAGAATACGACATAGAAATTACCCCAGCACAAATTGTTAGAGGCCAAGGTTTATGTAAATTGGTTGTTGATTCAACTATAAAACAACAGAATGAAACTGATATGTCACTTCAGGACTAGCATAATCAAAATCAAATCTGTTGTGCACAAAACCTTCCTAGTCCTTGGTATGATGACATCAAGTTTTATCTAATACACGGATCAGCTTCCCGACACCTTGATCCAAAAAATAGGAGAGCACTGAGATTAAAATCTGTTTCTTTTCAGATGGTAAACGGTATTTTGTTTCACCAAAATTTCGATGGAATACTTATGCGTTGTCTTGAAAAAGATGAAGCAGAAAAAGTCTTATTGGAATTACATGCAGGGGAAGTTGGTGGGCATTTTGGTGGAGACACCATTGCCCACAAAGTATTAAGAGCAGGTTATTACTGGCCTATTCTTTTCAAAGACGCCCATGTCTTATGCCGCAAGTGTGTAATCTGTCAAAAGGCATCTGGACGAGTACAAAAGTTAGCATTCCCGCTGCAACCAGTTTTGGTAGACTCCCCTTTTCAACAATGGGGCCTCGATATTATAGGCCCAATCAACCCTACATCCTCGCACCAACATAAATACATCATAACAACCACAGATTATTTCACTAGATGGTCCGACGCTGCACCATTAAAAGTTGTAAACACCAGCCATGTAATATCCTTCCTAAATTCAAATATTATCACTCGTTTTGGTATTCTTGAATGCCTAGTATTTGATAAAGCTTCCTATTTTTCATCTCTCGAAATGAGTGATTTCACTCTAGAAAAAGGAATAAAATTAAAATACTCTGCCAACTATTACCCTCAAGGCAATGGTTTGGCAGAATCAACTAATAAAAACCTGATCAAAATCATCAAGAGAACGGTCTCCGAAAACCACAAAAACTGTCATAATGCACTATTTAATGCAATCCGGGCTGATAGGGTAGCTCCTAAAACTGTTGTTGGTAATTCCCCCTTTTTTCTCGTTTACGGAAAGGAAGCGATTCTTCCACCACATGTCCTTCTTCCATCTCTGCAGTTATCGCAGAAGGTGCAAGAAGAAGATTGTCCTCCCTTGGAAAGTCGGATTAACGCTTTGCTGAAGTTAGAAGAAGTGAGGGCTCAAGCAAAACGAAAATTGGATCAACATCAATTCATTGTCAAAAACTGGTTTGATTCCAATTTTGCCTCAGACCGAAATTTTGAGGTAGGTGATCTTGTCCTTAAATGGGACAAACCTCATGAGGGGAAAGGAGAGCATACTAAGTTTCAAAACTTGTGGTTGGGACCATTTTTTATTGTTGAAAAACTAGGTCCCAGTTCTTTCTGCCTCCAGAATTTAGAGGGATAGCCAGACACCTTTCCAGTGAATGGCCAAGCTCTCAAAAGGTATTTTACCTGACGACTCTCCGATACAATTTTTGTACATATTTTTCTGTTTGGATTTCTTTGCTTTCCAATTTTTCTTTGTTGTTTTGTTTTGTTTTCATTTTAGTACATCAGTCCTTTTTGATTCAAACATCCATGTATTACAGTCTAGCTCAGATAAAGAGAAACATAATGCTTCATCTTGAAAATGGTTGTCAAAGGCTGTGGAAACATCTATTGCTGTCCTTCTCTAAAATTGTAGGATGGTTAAAGGTGTCATTTTTCTGAAAGTCGATTCCTTGGTTTCAATCTGCACTTGAAAGCATTCACGAATATCTTTAAAAAGTCTCTTTATGTTGTCCCTGCTCTTTAAGAAAGCAACTCAATGATGTCTCCCTATACTTGAAAATTAGTTCTATCAATGAACTGTTTTTCAGATCTTGATGAAGGTTTGCTAGAAAAATTTAAAGGCCTGTGGAAATATTAAGTTGAGTTAAAAAATTGGAATTTTCAGCGTCACCCCACTCTATTGAATATCTTTAAAACTATATCAGAATGTGAATAAACTCTCAGAGAGCTGTGGGAAGTGTTTGTAAACCCACCGGGACACTGAACAAGTCTATTGGCAGCGAGTAAATACATGCATGACACCAAGATAACTTCGTCGGGGTACTGAACAGGCCTGCTGACAGCGAAGCGATGTCAGGTAAAATAAAATTCTTAGGTATAAACCTTGTGTTGGCCATAAGCATCCTTCGTTCTTATTTGAAATTTCTTGGGTAGGATATAGATGTCAGAGTGGGTTAATTGGCATCCTTGTCGAGGCTATGGATGCCTGCTGGCAGCAGTGGCCCTGTCAACAGTATTGGAGATTTTAACTTAACATTGTGGCTTTCTTTTGTTAAGTTTGTCACCGGTTTTCATTCTTTTAAACAAAAGGTATCTGAAACTGGGCTGCGTCTGGTTCTTTTTAAAGATGTTCAAATAATCTTGCAGTTGTTCTTCGATTTGAATTTTTTTAGAATTCTCTAACCTGAACTAGTTCGTATTGCAGAGATAACTTCTTCTCCCAGCATGTCGCCATTGTTGGCAGCTTAACATGTTTTTGACTTTTTATATCAATAAATTGATCTACATAGCTGCCTAACCGAAGTCATTTGTTTTTATTACTCTTCATGACGCATTTTTCGAAACAACAGTTGTAAGTTGTCACTTTTTCCTATTATTATCTTTCATGCTTCATTCATGACTGGAAGCATGAATATTGCGACTGTGTTACCTTTCTGTTCTAAAATGTTGTCAAAAGCAAGCTGTTCATACAATTTATTAATGAAGTTGGTTCCTTGCCATGATAAGTAATTCTCTTTGTTTCGATCCTTTCAACATCAAACATGCTTAGAGATTGATGGTTACATGAATCAAAGGACCCCCACATTTTGATTTTTGGTATGGTTTTGTCTGGTTCTTGGCTTTATATTTCTTTTTCTAAGTCATGGATTTTTGACTCACCCAAACCTTGTGATAGAACCCACGACGCACGCACTCATTTTTCATTTTAATGTTTTGGTCCTAGACTTGTACTAGATGCAAAGGTGGTGCTATGATGTGCATGCAAACATCATTCCCGAGACTGCCCTTGGAATTTTCAAACCCTCTTCACATGCATTTCAATAATCACCCATCTAATCGTTATGAATTTATGATCATACACCATTCACTGTTGGAATGTCACGGGCTCAGGTTATGGCTCTAGATTGTCTTTGAAACCCTCTCTGTGTGTTGTGTTTGATTCGTTACCCTTTCATCCATAATGGTTCCTGTTGTGAGAGTTGAACCAAACGACCTTCAAACTATGCTCTTATACGACGATGCCAGAGAAGATTTGGAGAGAAGTGGCTGGCTCGTTTTCATTAGGAAGTTTCAGGGTTTCAATTTACAGGTTGCCCAAGAATTCGCTTTCTCCTTTGATGGTTGTAGAGTGAAGGTTGGTGATGTACAACTGGAGGTTACCGAGGAGTTGCTGAGTCAAGCTACAGGGTTACCAGCAAGCGGTCAAAGGTGGTTTAAAAATGCGAAAGTGGAAGAAGTTCCTTGGACCCTGCTGTTTACATCTCAGAAAGTAACAGGCTGTGATAAAGGTATGCCCATTTCATTCCTAAAAGCTTGGTGGCACGATTTGCTCGCTGTGGTAAAGCAATTTGTTACATGTGAGGGATGTTTCAGGCTTGTATTTTTGTACCATTTGCATCTGCTTATGATTTTTATGGGTTTCCCTTTGAATATGCCATATTACTTACTGAGGAGTCTTTATAAAATGGGGAAAAGATACAAAAAACAGTGGTCAGACTCTAGCCTTTTTCATCACAGCCTAGTTAAAATCCTACTCATACATCAATTAGAGTCACAGAATGATAGCTGGGATTCGTTGATAACCCGAAATGGCTATGGTAACCCTGATATAGGGGAGGTAGATAAACTCGTGGTTGAGGAGACCCTTGTCCACCCGACGACATCTCTCTCACCTCCCCAGACTTGTGTCTCTCCCCCTAACAGCGAACCCTTGATCGATCCAAAGGTCATTGAATAGGCCTTTCAACAGATTACACATCCAAACGACTATGTTAAAAATGTAAATAAACCTACAGGAAAGAGATCTAAGAGTAGTATTGATATCAATTTTAAAAACAAAAGAGTTGGCAGGCTAATTTCTAGGAGACTTCATAACAAGTCGAATTCTCATCCGAGTTCAATTAGTATGATCGAAGTTCATGAAAGCTCAGACTCTGAAATCGAGAGGTTCCTCGCTGCAGAAGACTTTCAGTCATTCGAGCCACACCTTGATTGGCCCTACAATTTTGTTGACAATTTAACTCCCTGTCTTAAAAATAATCCAAAATTTCCTGGTGTCAAATTAATTAATGAATCCACTATCGGTATGAAGGGTGCTCCAGTTCACAACCAAGTTTGTTCCCATGCAACCGTTGCACAGTCAAATTGTGAAGTCTGTCTATCATGGATCGATAGATATTATACTGATATCCCTATCCTACAGTCACGGGTTAAGTCTTTAAAGGATCAGATTGATGTTTTAACGAGCGAAAACCAGAGACTCGAATATGTTATTCAAGGCAAATAAAAGCGTATAAAGACAACAGACAATGTAGTATTTAAAAACGTGGAGGCTGCAACAACCATTGTGAATTCCAAGGTTTCCTGATATGATTTGATTTCATTAGTTGGAGGTATGATTCTTCATTTTAAAATAGGATTATATTGTTAAAATTAGGTTGTTTTATTTGGATTTCATTTACTATAATAACTAGCTACAAAATCGCAAGATTCTGTAGCCAGTTATGTTAATTCGAATTGTGTAAAGTAGTGGTTGAAAATATATCTAAAATCTTCCTATTTTCCTTTTCTTTCAGGATATTCAGCAACCCATATCTGAGGCATCCTTGAGACCTTACAGTTATGCATTTTGTATGAACAGAAATGAACTGTTATTAGTTTTGGAGGATTTAGTAGGATCAGGGTGGTTGCATCCCCCTTTATTTTTGAAATAAATATTTGATCTCAGGAACATAAACAATTATCTTTCCTGAGGCCTTTATAAACCTATCATTTTTGTACACAAAGGGGCATCTTGGCCTGGAGCTTATTGTGAACAGTTTATACTCAAATTTAGACATAACAAATATTTACTTTATGCTTTAGTCATCTATGATTGTTTTTATGATCTATAGTTTGTTTATCTTGGTAATTGAATGACTGCAGATAGCTTTCGTCTTCGCAGATTGTTTTTGTTGTCAAGATAGTTTTTCTTCATGGTTCATGATTTTATGCTTTAGTTTTATCAAAACAATTGAACGATATTTCAATTCATGTTATGAGGTTTATCTTAAATATGTCGATTGATTATCTCATGTGTTATCGCTTGTGATCTATTATATCATTGTAATTATTTGGCGTCCTGTTGTTTTATCAATTGAATACACCAGTCAATGCATAGTTTAGCTTTTGTACCAAACAGTGTGAAGATGCACAACAGATTTGTCTCGTGGATGGACTGATGCACAATTTACGCAAACAGTTGGAATCATATTCTTCAAATTATTAATAGGTTAGTCTGTTCTTTTATTTCATTTGCTTGCTTATTATAGAAGTTTTTATATATAGTATAGTTTTCACTATCTATATCTTTTTGTTTAATTAAGTAGTTTAATATTTGATTTTATGAATACATACAAACAAGAAAACAAACCAAAAACGAATAGTTTTTCACTTTCTTTGTTACTGTCATTAAAAGAAATGTTTTACATTCGATTTTTATGAGTTCAGATTAAAACTCGTGATTTATACATATTGTATATATGGTGAATAGAACTACTATATAAATATTATTTAGATAAACTGTATATATATATATATATATTTAGATGTACATATATATATTTTAGTGATTATTATTTAGTAATGTATTGCATTTATTTTAGTTATTTTTCACTTCCCTTAGGACTTTAGATTGGCCAATGGATCCATTAAACTCGTCAGAGTTTGTCAATCCAAACAACTTGGGTTAATTAGACAACCCCGGACCGGATTCACTCTTCCAGTTGACGAGCGGTCAATTTCACCCGTCAACACTCCTTCAATACACTAGATCATTTTTTCTAAGTTGGTGTGCAGGTATGATCATTTACTCTGTCACAAGGAAAGTTTTGCAAGGACCCGCTACACATATAATTCTCATACACCTTCAATAGACACAAAATGATTCTATGCACTTGATGCTCATAACACAATAGAAAGTAGTAGCAATTTTTGCCTCACCTAGTGTGTCTCCATTTGTTGAGGCCTCAACAACTCCCTAAGTTTTAATAAATACT
>ML784485.1:484398-510704 GCA_009831015.1 Picea engelmannii
CTTAGTAATCCAACAATTGGTATCAAAGAAGATTCTTTCAGAAAACAATTTAACCACTGAAAGGTAGATCATGGAGGGTACAAACTCATATAAAAATGGAATACCACAATTTGATGGACAAAAGTATGCATTTTGGAGCATAAGGATGAAGACATATATACAGGCACAGGGATTTCAAGTTTGGCAATCAATTGTAGATGGATACACAACACCAACAGTTCCACCAACAAATGACAAAGCAGTGAAACTCGGTGAGAATAATTCCAAAGCAAAAAATGGACTTTTGAATGGTCTTAGTGATACAGTATTCACCAAAGTTGCACATTGTAAATCTGCTAAAGATATTTGGGACAAGCTTTGAAATATTTATGAAGCACATTCAAAAGTCAAAGCAACAAAGCTTCAAACTTTCAGCGGTCAGTTTGAACAACTAAAAATGAAGGAAGATGAAGATATCACAGCCTACTTCTTACGAGTCGATGAAACAGTGAATGCAATCATAGGATTGGGAGAAGAAATTAAAGAATCTGTAATTTTTCAAAAGGTACTAAGATCTCTTCCTATGATATTCAACCCTAAGATATCAACACTAGAAGAAAGATCAGATCTAAACTAAATAAGCATGGATGAATTGCATGGAA
This sequence comes from Picea engelmannii, assembly GCA_009831015.1. Taxonomy (NCBI): domain Eukaryota; kingdom Viridiplantae; phylum Streptophyta; class Pinopsida; order Pinales; family Pinaceae; genus Picea; species Picea engelmannii. Next base: position 485,040 of record ML784485.1, read on the forward strand.
TCTTGACAGCATATGAGATGAGAACTGAACAGGAAAATCCAGATGTAAAAGAAGCAACCTTCAAAGCATCCAAAAGATCAAAGAAAAATAAAAAGGAACAAGAAGAATATAGCAGCAGCAATGACATCTCGAAAGATGATGAAGAAGTGACCAACTTCGTCAAAGGACTGAACAAGGGAACCAACGGTAGGTATAGAGATAAGCTTCCTTCAATTTGTTTCAATTGTGATGGTATTGGTCATTTTTCTAACAAATGTCCTCATAAGAAAAAGAGAAATGATGAAGGTTACTCAAAAGGCAAACACACATATAAAGGAAAAAGAACTACAAAGAAAGATTTCAAGAAAAGCTTATGCATCAAAGAAGACATCTCATCATCAGATGAAGATGAAGTCAGTGACAGTGAGACATGAAGAGTTCTATTCATGGCAGTAAAAGACTCTGACAAAGAAGACTCTGAAGAAGAATATGAAGAAGTCGAAGAAGAAGTTGAAGAGGAAATTGAAGAGGGAGAAGTTGACTTTCGAGAAGAATTAATGTGTGCCATAGAAGTTATCAAAAGAGAAAAGAACAAGAACAAGAAACTACAAGCAGAACTAGACAAAACGGAAGACACTCAAGAACTAGAAAAAATGATCAAAAAATTGAAAGTTCAAATAGAAGAAGATAAAAGAAGAAAAAATAATTGAAGAAGCACTCAAATAACAACTAGAAGAAAAGGACAGGATCATCAGAAACTTGGAAGCAGAGATTGTCACAATAAGAAAGGATATTCAAAAGAAAAATATGCAGAATAGTTCAAAAGTTTTGGATGACATTATCAACAGTAAAAAATCTCATCTTGACAAGTCTGGACTTGAATAGAATCAGACAGAAAAGGGATCAAGCTCCAAAACAACAGAGAAAGAAACAAATCCAAAAAGCTATGCAGAAACAATCAAAGGGGATAGGAAGATATACAAGGAAGATTATAGGGACACTCCTCCACCGAGAAGATTAAGATTTTAGAATCAACAATAGATAGAGGGGCGTCAAGAAGAATAAGGATTCATAAGAGCACCTCCTTTCAGAAGATCTTCAACTCCCATGTATCAAACTATATTTTTTGGTTTATGTTATGCATGTAATAATTTTGGACATAAAGATGTAAATTGTAGAGCTAACAACAGGAACAATAACAACTTTGAGAGTCATACACAAAGGGGTTATTCAAGAAGACCTAGTGAAACAAAAAGAAGAATTTACAGCAGGTTTGAATCCTTGAGCACTGAAGTGGAATGTTAAAAATGTAACAACTTTGGACACATGGAAAAAGATTGCAGAATGACAGTCCCTCCTAAAGAACCTCAACATAATAACAACAGTCATAGACAAGAACCTCAGAAAACGACATGGATAAGAAAGCAAGATTAGTATAGAAATGAATAATGCACAGTCGCTCTACAAGCTAAGCAGAAGAAACATGGTTGGTATGTTGACAATGGGTGTTCAAAACACATGACAGGTGATAAAGAAAAAATTCTTACATTACGAAAGGAAAGAAATGGATCAGTCTCCTTCGGAAATAATAATTCATCCAAAATCATTGGAGAAGGCACAATCCGAATTGGGAACAAGAATGAAAAGGCACAAAATGTTCTATTGGTAGAAGATATGAAACCTAATCTTCTAAGTGTGAGTCAAATGTGTGACCAAGGTCATAAAGTTACTTTCGATTCACAAAAGTGTGAGATAAGAAAAGAAGGTTTAGGGAAATTGGTCGATACAACTGCAAGAACTTCAAACAACATATATGTGTTAAGTGAAATTGAAATTGAAAAGTGTTGTCTAGGAAAGGAAGATGAAAGTTGGCTATGGCACAGAAGAATGGGTCACATGTATTTTGATAACCTTGTCAAAGTCAACAAAAGAGAAGCAGTCATAGAAATGCCCCAAATCACGAAACCAACCAACACTTTATGCAAGCATTGTCAACAAGGAAAGCAAACACAAACCAGGTTCAAATAAAAAGAATATTCAACAACAAGACCACTGGAAATTGTGCACATTGATCTAGTTGGACCAACTACAAAAAAGGGCTTAAAAGGTGAGAGATACTTTATGTTATTAGTTGATGATTATACAAGAATGACTGCAGTTTTATTTCTCAAGAACAAATCAGAAGCTTTTGAAAGCTTCAAGATCTACAAGGAAATGGTTGAAAATGAGATGGATTCAAGAATCAAATGCTTGAGATCTGATTTGAGGATTCTCCCTAGAGAGACTAGTGGCTACATGGGATCTTCTGTACAAGTCAGATCTACATAAATACAGTGTTGGTATATTTATCATTGATACTTCTTTTTGAGGCACATCTTGTATTTCTTGGCATATGGCTAAGAGTTTTTATGGTACATGGTTGAGATCTTGTATTTATTAATGTATTGAGAAATTGAATATCAGAAAGGGGTTGATGACTAATATCATGTGGAAATTTTTTTTATTACATTATGTTGATGTTATCCCCTCATTGCGTTGTAGCCTAGTTTCTCTCGATTCTTTCAAATGGCTTACTTCTCGAATTTTGCTGAGATTTCCCTTTCCTCATCTTTTTCTTTTCCTTTAAGTTCAATATCCTTTATTTTGGTAGAATTTTGTTTTGTTTAAACTCTTTAAATCCTATTTTGTACCTATTCTTATTCTAACTTTTACCCTTTGATTCTTATGTCATGATAAATTCTCAAATCAAGCCTCCTTTTCACTTTGTTCACGTTTTCTTTACTCAATTTCAAAATCATGCTTGATTCTCCAATAAAGTCCCTTCTATTCTTTATTTGAATCATCATTTATTTTCAAATTTTAATTTATTTGATCCCAAACTTTCCTTTCCCAAATTATTTTCTAAATTGGGTCTAACTTCAAAAATTGGGCTCCCTCTTTACCTTTTTTTTTAGCCTGGTCCTGATTTGGAGATCAAACTTGATTTCCAATTTGGGCCCTTTGATCTCCATTCAAACCACATGAATTCTTATTTATTTTCCATAACTTTGGTGTTTATTTAATGTTTTTTTCCATGTTTGGGCCAAACCATTGAAATCCGCATTCTTTCAATAGTCCAAAATTTTTAAATCAAGCCCTCCCTTCACCAAAGTTCTTTAACATTGGTTTGATTTGGTAATTAGTTCAATTTTCCAAACCATGCCTTCCCTCTCCAAAATATAGTGAGAAGGGGTCCCAATTTTTTTCAATCATCACCAATTTTGAATTCGACCTCCTTTCCCATGAGCTCTTTGTGTACTTCTCATATTTTCTTCAAAGTCTCCTCACAACCTTTGAAATATGCCCCCCAAACGTAAAGACATGCTTTCAAAAAAAATTGATGTTTGAATGTGATCAACCAAATTTTGAAAATCAGGTCTCCTCTTCATGAACATTCATCCCAATTCTATGATTAGGCTTGATATCCAAAATCAAACCATCCCTTGCCAAAAGGTAGTGATAAGGGGTCCCAATTTTTCCAAGACCCTATTTCAAATACCATCCCCCTTTCACTTTCAAAATATTCATACATGTGAAACTATTTTAAAAGTTTGAATTGAATTCTTAATGTATACATGCCACTTACACATTAATTAACTTTTAAAGCACATCTAGTCTCAAATCAATTTTATCTTTCCATATCTCAAATCACCACCTATCGAACCTATAAATAAATCCAAGCTTTCCCTTTGGTATTTTAATTTAAAAGTTTGAATTCAAGTGCCAAGCTCATATGTTTGAATAATTTATGTGTTGAATAAACAATTGGTGTCCCCTTATAATACTTGAAATTTCCAAATGAACTTAGGAATGGTATAACCCAAGAGAGGTTTCCTTTCTACTAGCTTCACTAACTAGGTACTTGATTACAAAACACTCTAGTTCGATTAGCAATTTTTTATTTAAATGGGCTAGGTGGTTGTTTTCTTTGGTTTAGCCTACGGTGAAATCCATATGTATTTGAATTTTTCTTAGTTTGAATTTAGTTAGTGATTGCATGTGTTCCCTGAAGGTTTCCTCTTTCATCCCTTGAGAAATATTCATGCATAAGTGAGTTATTTGCATGAGCCTTGGTTTCCTTTCTTTTTCCCTTGCAAATTGATTTTGAGAAACCTATCTTCGAATTGTAAATCCCAACCAAAATTCAAAGCTCTACTATGAAAACATAAACCTTAACGAAGGGTCAATATCAACATCCTTAAAGATAGTTTATATTTCAAATTGCTAGAAGATAGTTATTAGTGCATTTAATTTATTTTTTTAGTTGAACACCACATGCCTTATTTTTGTGTTGCACTAACCCGTAAAAGTTTTAATATGGATATCAAAAGATATGGTAGGAGAGAGAAGGGAAGGTAGGAAAAACTAATTGTAGTCACCAAAGGATTAAATTGAGATCATATAAGCTATTGATGAAATAATACCACCAAGCAAACATACCCCACAACAAAAAAAATCACCAGTTAAAAGGGAGAAGAAACATGTCAATGAAAAGAAGTCAATTGTGAAATACCATGCCACTAAAGATACTAAATTTCCCATTTATGAAGAAACTTCATACATTAATCAGTTTCATAAGGGCCACACATACAATGAATTATTTCATCTTGATAAAATATGGGAAAGGGATCAGGGATGATGAGGAATTAAATGAAATAGAATAAAAATGGCTTACTTGATACAGATGGATATCGATGGCCACCCACCTTTTCCAACTGGCTCAAAACATTTTTCTGACAATTTTGGCAATTTACTATTTTTAGCAGTTTTAACTTCCGGGGCCATTTTGAGGGCCTAAATGAAGGTTTTTCAGGATTGAACTCCTCAATGATAGTCAAAGGAATCATTGAGCCCCCAAAATAAATTTCCTCTACGATACCTTTCCAACAGGCTATCACACGCCTAAAACGGAGATCGTATGCAAAAGTTATGACCCTGGGAAGTTGATGTACTAACTTACCCAAACGGGGCCCACATGAATTTTGGCACTTCATCTCCTAGGGTTAGGTTTTTGGATGTATAGGGTTTTTGGCATTCTTGTTTATTGTAAAAAGGCCTTCAGAGCCTCATTGTAATCTTCTTCTTGTGAATGCGCGTTGTCGTCACATCTCCTCTCATAGATAAGCCGCCACCATTTCGACAAGCTTGTTTCCGTTGCATTTTACAATTTCAACTTATTTCGTTATTGAATAGAAAACCAGTTTTAATGTATCTCTGTTATTTTGTGTTAAGCACCTATAATAATATGTATTCATTTTGTTATGCTCATAAAATCTGAATCATTACTATAACACATAATTTTAAAAAGTCCTTCATTCAAAATGCAGTAGCCATATCTATAGTGATTCCTTTCACAAAAGTGATCAGGTACATGATACAGTATATGGAAATAAACATGAAGAGAATTATGAATTACATGGAAAGTGTGTTGGATCATTCACATCATTTGATTTTGAAGCCTACTATAAATTGTGAAAGTTTGAAATATATTTCACCAATGAGTCGCTGAGAGTTTTTACTCATGACCATAACTGGTATGCCATCCTAGTTTATTGGTATGAGGAATGGAAGAATTTAAAATATTTAAGTATAAAACCTTTTATGACATCCTCTCTAACCCACTTGTAGAAACCATCAGAAATCCTCAATTAGATGCATTCTCAGGAAACCCAAAATTTTACATGTCTTCTTACCTATTTGATGTGGTTTGTGCTTCTAACACAATCATAGGTTAAGGTAGTATTGGTCACCAAGGAAACCCATTGTTCATGTATATTTCAAACACTTATGGAAGAGAATGTATAAATTTTATTTTTCACTTATCTATGATGGATTCCTAGAACCATTGTATGAGATATGTTTTTGTAAACCTTGCACAAGAATATCACTAGAAGATATAAAAGTGTTGAAGAAAAAATGGAGATTGGTACCTAAATGAAAAATCTAACTATGTTAGGATTTTTGGTGTTACACAAGAACCTCATATGCTCCCATACTATGTTCCATGTAGGTTGATCATTTAGGAAATTGGGTACCAAAAAACGCTACATGGTTTTAATGTTTTCCTGATCAAACATGAAAAAGAAGTTGTTCCCAACCTATGTACTATATAGAGGCATGTACATGATAACATACTCCACTTGGGATATAATGGAAGGAAAAATCATTGGGGAATATCATTTCAAGTTGGAAATGACTCAAATTCATGATCCCTTGGGGATTGTTGCAACACATAAATATAAGATGAATATCTCTTTCCCCTACCAACATGAAGAAAATGAGGGAAAGAAACCTTGTAGGAGAGCATTGAATTAGAAAGAGTTTGTAAATAATTTTCAAGTTATTTCTAAGGATAAAGAGAGAAGGAAGAAGTTGAAATGGCTACTACTGAGAGACAATATCTTCAAGAAACAAGAAAATACAATATTGGAGGCATTGCAGAAGGCCAAAGCATAAGATAAGGCCAAAATAAATGAAGAAGCATAGAGAAAAGATGGAAAGAAAGAAGAATTAGAATATAAAAAAAGAAGTACATGTTAAATTCAAAGATGAATTGTTAGCAAGGAAGGAAGAAGTAGAAAGAAAAACAAAAGAGGACGTAGATGCAAATAAAAGAAAAGAAGAAGCAGAGAAGAAAGAAAAATTTAATGTAGAGGATGAGGAGTTAGCAAGAAAAGAAGCTGAAGAAAAAGTTGAGGAGAAATAGAGAATATAAGAACTAAGTAAGAAAAATCAAGATGAAATTGAAGCGGAAGAGGCTATATAGGAACGGAATAATCTAGCATAGTAGACCAATGTCAAGAAAGAAACTTGGAGCAACAAGATTCTTCATAGATGGAAGAAGAATTCACCACTCAAACCTTTGGTCCAGGCATGGCTACAAGAGTTGATGGCCCTATCCCAACTCTAGTATATGAAGTTGTTGATCTGAATTATTTTCATTCCATATACATAGGAAGAAAATGATAAAGAAAAAGTATAAAAGAAGGAAAATTATCTTGGATTTTGATGTGATACTCACCACTAAAGCTAAAGTGATGGATACAAGAAATTTGATTTTGGATTCCTATAATTTTGTTGGATTATATATTCTTCAATATAATGTACATAAAGTTGTGGATGTGGACAAGAATATGAAAGAATATGATAGTAAAATCACCTTGCTAGAAGATCAAATCAATGATTACAAACCCATCAAGTATCAAACTTCAAATTTTATTGACTATACTTTCAAAGTACAAGATGGATTGAATAGTGTACAAAGAGAGTTCTAAAACAAATCTCAACATGTGTAGGCCCATGGCCAATATATTATTGATGTTATGATTCATACTCAAGCATGGGAACTTTCTTATCAACCAGCTTAGTTGCAATTTGATAAAGTAAGGGACTGTTAATTTCTCCTTAGAAGAAATCCCCACAAAATTCCTTGTTTTCATCCTTGAAACATTTGAAGAGATGGATTTTGGTCTGAGATGTAAAAAATAGGCAACTTACAATGCTCTCGAGGGATTCACACTCAAGGTAATAGATTCTACTATGTTGTGGTAGGTTATATAGAATATGGAGAATAAATGTCATTTTCCATCATTTGGTCCAAAAATAAATTTCCTTCCATAGCGACAGGTATTTGAGGACCTTGTAGAATACAACAACTCAAGTAGAAAAGATATAATATCTTTGTCTAAAATTAATGAATAAACCAATCAAAAGTTTATAGAATCTTCTAGAAAAGACATAGAATTAATCAAAACTTTGTTGCCTAAGATGAAGAAATTTGAAAAAAATATGAGGCATAGTTATTGGATATTATAAGGACCCTTTAAAACAACATCATTTTTCCCAAGGAGATGCATTGACTCAAAACTTTGATGCATGAGGTACTTATATAGGAAGATGAAAAAAATAAAGAGATGAAGCCTCCTCAAGCCAAGTGGCATGATATTTGAACTACCAAGAAGGGATTTGAATAGAAAACAAGGGTAGAATATTCAATTAGGTGAAATTGAAAATTCAATTGAGGAACCCAATAGACACAAAGGGGAAATGAACAATCAACCAAATGTATCAAGATTATGAATTCCCCCTCTCACCCCCATTTCTTCTTTTCTATAAATAAGATGAATTTGATTATACAAAGGATTTTTTCTTCAACAATTTTGTAAACTACTTTGGAAAATTAACGAATTAGAAGCCACCACTAGCTAATCCATTTGGAGATAGACTTCAATTTTGAAACTTATGATTTGTAGAACTATTTATGCTAGTTTTCTAAGCTTTGGAATGGTGTAAGCATTTTTTTTACAATGTAGAATTTTATCATGTATGAGAAATTTGTCTTATTTTATTTATCTCATGAATTGTTTGTCTATAGTCATAAGCATAGTACTATAGTCAGTTGTTCATTTCATGACTTCTTTGTGATGCAATTGGTTATTTAAATTTATTTATTTATTTTATGAGTAAAATTTTACTAAATATATAAAGTATCAATATATTTAGTTATATGTTTACCTAATTGGTTTTGTTACTTTAGCCTTCTTTTTTTTTGTTTGTTAATTTGTGCGGGACCTGTTGGTTACGCGATTAACCTGTGGCTTGAGAAACTGTGACTCAGGGGTATCTAAGCCGTCAAAATCACCAAGGGATCGCACCCGGCCTGAACCACACCAACCCTTAACATGGTTGGATTTTTTGTCCCCGCAGGTTTCGAACCGGTGACTTTAACAACACGGAGTGGCTTAACAACACACTCTGTCACCGACTGCCCTACACCTCGGGGACCGTTTTGTTACTTTAGCCTTGGAGTCATTATGCAATATGCATATTATATTAGTTTCATCTCATTTATTGCATCCCTAGAAACCTAAATGTCGGACTAGGTTGCAACTGATAAAATCACTCAAAACCTTTTAAAGGTTGTTGGGCCATAAGCTAGATGGATTCCCTATTCCAACGGTGTAAGGTATAATTGGGACCTTTCATTGGGGAGAATCCCTACTAATTGCATAGGGTAGTCCAACCTTGTCAATGTAATGTAGCCCAATCCCGGGTACCTCTGAAAACTCGCTTTCCTGGGCAATTTCAAATTTCTAATTCCATTCTTATGAATAAAGAACATGATATTCTGCATGTAGTTACCAGGAAAACATGTAGTTATATCCATGTCATTCACAGTCAATGAAAACAACAAGAATATCATAACTTATCACAAAGATAAAATATAAAAACATAACGGAAATAAATACCAACATATAGGAACCATGAAAAAGAACTTATCTTTAAAATTAATCAATCCACCAACTGGCTATAGACATCGGATGTTCCACCTAACCTTATAATATGTTGTTCTACTCTCAATAGAAGGTCACCCGTGATCCAAGGCTATGAATCCATAAGGATGGGTCCTAGGCCAACCCTTAGTTTCCCAAAACAATCATCTATCAAGCTATTACAGTTTCTCACCTAAAAAACAATCCCATTTTACCATATCTCTTCCAATTTCATCCTACACAACCCAAAGAAAATGAACCCCCTTCACTTCCACATATTCCCTCAGGTTTTCCACCTCTTTCCATGGCTCTGGTGCTACTAGTCAGGAAATCCCAATGCTGGAACTCTAAGGATTCACAACTGTGGATAGGTTTTATCAACATTCCAATTTATCTCATTCACACATGTATCAATTCTCTACTAGAAACCACTTGTATTTTCCACAACCAACCAACCAACCATGGATTACTAATCCAACAACTTGTTTTCCATGCCCAAACACATACCAAGACTGAGAAAGAAGGAAATAATGACCAAGAATGTAGTACCATGAATGGCCAACAACAATGGGATGTAACTCCCATAACCAACCCCAAAATAGCTCCAAGGTAGGGATTAAATAATGGATTCTCAAACATAATGTGTCCTCCCCAAGAATCTCACATGACCCTTCCCCTTCTTACTAAAACAAGGGTAAAATATAATTATGAAAAAAATATAAGGGCTTAGACCCTCATCCCCCTCTATAGTATAATCATAGTCCCCTATAATTCTTGTCCTTGTTCATCTTACAACCATCGATGTATTTTATTATTGTAATGTTCGAATTATCACATTTCCTAGGCTCTCTGGCCTTTTCAATTGTTCAAGCACACCGACCTTTTCATCAATAACAAAGTACATATTTAATCTAGGGACTCAAAACCATGGTATTACATACCCGTCCCCCTTATTTTGGAACTTTCCTCTTCTTTCATGGCATCCTCATGCTCCCAAGTAGCATTTTTAGAACCGTAACAGGTCCATTGAACATTTACCAATTCTATAACTCAATTTTAGAGCACCTTGACCTCTTAGTCCAATATGTGCACCAGATAGACATGGAAGTCTCCTTTTGGCTCCACATGAATCAAATTCCAATCAATAACATGGTTAGGATCATGCACATACTTATTCAACAAAGATACATGAAATACATTATGCACATTCATGGAAGTAGGTGATGCAAGCATGTATGAAACTGGCCCTATTATGTCCAATATCTCAAATGGACCATAGAATCTGGCTGCTAGCTTGGTAGAACCACCAACTTTAATGATATCTTATTTTGTTTCACTTTCAAAAGTACATGCTCTCCCACTTTAAATTCTCTGGTTTTCATGTTCCTATATGCATAACTCTTTTATCTATCTTGTGTTGCTTTCAAATTCTTCTTAATTTTGACCTTCTAGTTTCCATGTCCTTGAATGATTCTTGCCCAAGTACCACTCTATATGTTGGGTTGTTACAACTCACTAGAATATTTCATTTTCTACCATACAAAGCTTCAAATGGGATCATATTAAATGAATCTTGATATCCATTATTTTAATCCCTAGAAAAATCCCATTACAAATCCCCATATTATGTATAAAACCCCTTATTAAGCATTAGATATTGAATTATTACATTTCTAGTGTTATATTTGTATGCTGGCTAGAACTCTTCATTGAACCCTTCCATTATAATTGTACCCTTTCATTATAACAAAGAGACCTAGTCTTAGGATCACATTATATCATCTTATATTGTATTTTGAACTGTTTATATCGTAATAGGAGTTTCCCCCCTTGAAGTGGACTATATCTATTGACTTTTTATCATTTTCAAGGCGATGGATCATAACATTGGTAACAAAGCAACTATCCTAGGGGTTTTTTTAGGCCGATTCAAATAGTGAAACTTGGATATTATTATAATATAGATCAAGGTATATGTGCTAAATATTTTAGCTTCTAGTTCATTATACTTTATGAGATGTAGCCTATGGAAGATATGGTTTTTGACTGATCCTGAATTCAATTTTAAACGAGTCATCTTGGGATTTTCACTAGAAATATTTATTGCGGGATGATTTAGACAATAAAACATGGAGTTTATTTACACTACATATCAAGGTATATGTATTACAAATTTAATCTTTTGTGTCATTATAATTTCGGAGATATACCTTGTGGAATGTAGGGTTTTTGACTAGTCCTATAACTAGTCTCAAATAGATGTTCTGGGTAAAACAATAATATATTCTTCCATGAGGATCTGAGTTTAGTGACACTAGCTGAATTTGGAAGAGTAAATTTCATAGTTATTTTGGTACACTTTTCATAATCATGTATTAAATATTGGACACATGGCATTCTATACAAGTTCACTCTCCAGAACAGTCCAAAAATCATTAAGGTTTGGGAAAGTTACAATAACTTTCACTTGGCACATCAAATTTGGGTTAGACCTATGGAATTGTAGAGAAGACATATCAGAGCACTATAGGCCAACATTTTAGGCTCACAAAGGCCAACATTTTAGACTCACAAGGGCCAAAATTTCATAAATAAATCAAAAGGAAGCTCGGCTACAAGGAAAAACTCCAAATTAAGGCTTTGAAAGGCATGCAACATACAATTGGCATAAAGTTTTATTGGAAGACGTGTTTTTGGTGATTCAAAATTTGTGTTAAAGAGAACAAAGAGGATAATTATTATTTTCTCACATGGATCCAAAGGCTGCTCCAAAATTTACTTCACCAACTAAACCTCCAGAGAGCTCAACCATGACTCAAGATGAAATCCAAGAGATTCATCACCAGATTGAAAAGAAGATCATTGAAAATAGGGAACAAATGGAAAATAAGATGAATTATAATAATAATGACATAAAAATGAAGATGGATGAAAATAAGGAAGAGATGAAAAGAAATATGGAACATAAGATGGATGAAAATATGAAAAGAAATATGGATGAAATGGAAAGTAAGATGGATAAGAATATGGATGGAAATAAAGAACAAATACAAAAATCCATGAAGGAATTGAAACATTCCTTGACTTCCATGATCTTTGATGCTCTATATGAGAGAATCCCTAAAGGAGATATCAAAATGCAAGGAACTCATGAAGATAAAGTTAGTATTCAGGTTGAACAACCTATCAATAATAAGCATTTTTAAGTGGATTTGACTCTAATGATAGAGTTAATTATGGTGGCAGTCCTAAATTCAACTTTCCCAAGATTGAATTAAATAATTTTAATGGAATAGAGGTCTTTACCCGGGTGAACCAAATAGAGCAATATTTTGAACTACGTAACATTATGGATGATAAGAAAAGGATTCACATAGCAACTTTGAACTTTGATATAAAACCATATCAATGGTATCAATGGGTAGTTAAAAGGAATCCCCCTTTTTATCATTACATTTGAGGTTGATTTACAAGAGACTTAGAAGCACAATATGGGAAAGTTCGGGAACACGACTACTTCAGTCAAATGACAAGAATCAAGCACTTAGGTGATATTTAATATTATGATTCATAATTTCAAGAATTAGCCTCAAGGGTGGATGACAAAAGTGATAAACATTTGTTGTAAGCTCACATGTGTGGACTAAAAGAAGACATTAAACATGATCTTTTATTTATACATCCTACAAATATTATGGAAGCTATGCAATCTCCTTGTCATATTCAAGCCAAGAATAAGGCTATACACAAGTATACCATTGGAGCATACACATGAATGAAATATCATTTTTGGGTTCATAAGAAAAGAATAATTCAATAGATAAGGTTGACACATCGAAAAATGGGTGAAATAAGTGCAAAGGGACTATGTTTCAATTATGACAAGAAGTACAATAAGGGGAAAAATGTAATGAGAATAAAGTATTCTACATAGACAATGAAGAGGAACACGATCAAGAATTGGAACCATCACACAATCTAGAGCTAGAAGAGACTGCTCAAATGATATCTTGTCATGCATTGGTCGACATCAATACTCCAAAAATCCTCAATATAAAAGGATATATCAAAAAGAAAAATGTAATTGTGTTGAGTGATTTTGGTAGTACCCATAACTTCATCAATTACAAATTAGCAAAATATCTCAATTGCTTTGTATATCCAACACCATAGTTTCAAGTAATGATTGCAAATGGAGCTACCATAAATTGTTATGGAAAGTGACATAGTATTAAATTCAATATGGAGGAGTATGTATTGGATAGTCCCATGATTTCCATCAAAATTGGTGGTGTTGATGTTGTATTAGGGGTCCAATGGTTACAATAATTGGGAACAATGACGTCAATTTTCAAGATATTTTCATGATATTTTCCTCATAAGACAAGCAAATTGAGCTTAGAGGTATCCAAGAGAAACCCTTTAAAGTGATAAGCTCTAACAACATGACAAAAATACTAAAAACTTGATACCATGGTGTAATTGCACAATTTTTCTCACTAGATGTTCAAACATTTATAGCCTCTGCTACAATGGATCTCCAAAAAGTTATCAACAATCATTCCAAGGTATTTGGAGATATGCTTAAGGGTCCTCCACTTGCTAAATATCATTCCCATGTTATTCATCTTCCACCATGAAGTGTACATCCAATATTCCATGTTTCTTGCTTAAAGAAGATAATCAGTGACAAGATCCCAGTGTAAACTATTTTATTAAAGATTAATGGAGAAGGTAAAATCATACTAGAACAAAAAACAATCCTTGAAATAGAGATTAAGAAGCTATGGAATCAAACAATTATTGAGCACCTCGTTAAATGAATGAACCTACCAGTAGAAGAGGTGACATAAGAATATTATTTCTTCATGCAAACACACTTGCAGTTGTCAAGTGTTTAGGACAACACTTGTTTGAAAGGTAGGGGCATGTTAATCCCTAGAAAAATCCCCATGTTATGTATAAAACCCCTTATTAAGCCCTAGATATTGAATTATTACATTTCTAGTGTTATATTTGTATGTCCTTTAGAACCCTTCATTGCACCATTTCATTAGAATTGTACCCTTTGTCTCCTATATATAACAGGAGACTTAATCGTAGGATCATCTTATCTCATCTAATATTGTATTTTGAATTAGATATATTGTAACAAGAAGTTTCCCCCTCGAAGTGGATTGTATTCAATGACTTTTTATCTTTTTTAAAGCAGTGTATCATAACACATTATTGTAGGAAAACTCAACCAAATGCAAGTATATTCCTACTTGGATTGTTTATCCATCACATACATTCTTAACATGTCTTTAATTACTTGTTTGAATCTCTCCATATTCCCATCTGATTGTGAATGGTATGTTGCACTAAAGTTCATATTTGTACCAAATCCTTTTAATAATCCTCTCCAATAGTTTGAAGTAAATTATGTGTCTCTGTATAAAACAATTTCCTTAGGTATTCCATGCAACCTATAAATTTACTTCATATAAATTTCTACTACATTAGCCATTATATGATAATCCTCACTAGAACAAAATGATTATCCATGGTCATTTTATCCACCACTACCATTATTGAATCATGTTTCCTTTTATCCTTGGAGACTTAGTAATGAAATCAATGGTTATTACTTCTCATTTCCTTGGTGGAATTCATAGTGGTTGTAGCAAACCTATTGGGTGTCTATGCTTAACTTTCACTCTCTCACATTCCATACATATGACAATATAATCAATAGCATCCCTCTTCATTCTTGGAAAAAAGTATTAGTTTCTCAATGCTGCAATTATTTTTTGATAACCAAGATGTCCAACATATGGAACATTATGCATTTCTTTTAGCACCAAATTGTTGAGTTCTCCGGAATCAGGAACATAAATCATATTATTATGCATGAGTATCCCATATTCCCCCATCTTATACTCCTTAAATTTCTGTTGCACTTCTTCCTATTGTAAGTTTTGTTTTTACCTGTAGGTAATGCTAGTATGTAACAACAACATCTAAAATCCTGTTCTTTAAATCTGTCTGATGCATACTAATTGTTGTAGCATGCATGTGATGTACTCTTGTGATTAGTGCATCAACAAATTTTATTTTATTTTCCTTTGATATGCTTGATGTCAAATTCATACAAATTTAAAAATTCCATCCATCTTGTCTTCCTGACATTTAAAGTTGGTTGTTCAAAAAAATATTTCAAACCATTGTGGTTTATCCTTAATTCAAATGCATTTCCCATTAAATAATTCCTCTGAACTTGAATGCATGAACTATGGCAACAAGCTCAAAATCGTGTGTGGCATATGTACCCCTTCTTAAAAAATTCTTCCAATTGTATCTGTAATTTTTTTAATTCTGGAGTACTCATTCTTTAAGGAGTATTTGATACTAGGGTATCTACTGGAACTAAATCAATAGAGAAATACATATCCCTCTTTGGTGTAAATCTTGATATTCCTTGGAATACATCCTCAAACTATTGAAATACTAAAAAATATTTGAGGCTGGGCTCTTTGGACTATTCTAGCTCCTCCACATGAGCTACATACAATTGACATCGTTTACAAAAACTGTAAGGATGATATGTCCCTTATATAAATGGGTCTTGGTATTCCTTTTATAGTGCTTTGATTCCCTTCTTCATCAAGACATGTAAAAGTCTTATTGTGGCAATATAGGATAGTATGGTGCTTGTCCAACCAATCCATTCCAATTAGGATCTCATAAGATCCTAATGATATATTTGGTCAATCTTAGTGTTCATTCCATTTAGATTTATTGGAAAATCTTTGATAGCCTCATTGATCCTTCTTTTGGTTCTAGTGGTTAGCTACACCAACCATGATCTTTCAAGTTTGATTTTCTTTGAATGAAATCCATCCACTATTTTAGGATCAATATAACTATGGCTTTCTCCTGAACCAATTAAAATATCAATAGGTTGATTTGTGATCTTACCTTCCATAATTATATGGGATTGATGCTTTGATTGTCAATATTCCATGGTTGCATATATCCTTGGAATATTTTTTTCTGCGTCTTCCAATATAGTATCCTCTTGGATGTTGTGGTGTTCTTGTTTTTCCTTCTTTGTGGGGTAAATCCTTGTACATGTGATATTATTTACATGCCCAACATTTGATTGGTGTTCTTCTGTTTTTTCCCAAGGATTCTTCCTTCTTAGATTCATTCTTAGCATGTTGATATTTCTTATTTGTGTTAGGACTATCTTTATTGAAAGGAGGTTTGAATCCCTTCCTTATTTTATCATATTTATCCTTCTTCTTATCCTTCGAAGAATTTTGAAAAGACCCTCTACTTTTTCCTTTCTCATACAAGTACTTATCCTTTCTAATGGTCTCTGTCAAGGTTTTGGGTTCATCATATTAAATTTTATCTTTATAAAATATGGTAGTTGACATAGAAAACTTTGTATTTTCACCTTCTTATCCTTAATAAACCTCACAAATATCAGCAATCCCAAGAAATTATTTTCACATTCTCTCATAGTCATGCTCCCCAACCTGATTTCAAAGAACTCTTGCATCTTTTCATTATAATAGTGCTCGGAAAGATACTTATGTTGAAAATATTTCTTGAACGGTTTCTAAGAAATATTACTCTCGTCAATGTGCTCCACTTGCTTCAGCTGGTTCCACCACATATTATCTTTTCCACGCAAATGGTATGGGGTAACCTTGGTGTAACACCCTGTTTCCCCTAATTTGTAATTATAAGTATATTGGCCAAGGAACTATGGCAAACTCAAAGGTGTGAATGTTTGATTTAATGGAACTTTGTATAAAAGGTTGATGAATGTAAATTATGTTATTTTAATAGAAAATGGATACGTGTTGCATGACTATTGGAAAGGGTATGTGCTAAGAAGAGACCATGAATTCTATGAAAAGGTGGTGGAGGGGACCAGGAATGGTTGTGTTAACCTCCATCGAACCAGTACTTTCCTGGATTTAATTTCTCAGGATCAGAACAACCCTTTGACCCAAGAATGAATTACATTCAGGTTGGTAGGTGGGAATACCTCCTCAAGAGTTAATGAGAGGATGGGGCAGATCGCCCATCTGTAAGGATTCTAGACCTGACCACGGACTGGGAATTTGAGCCACACACAATGTTAAGAACCAAATATTGAATACAAAAGCACCTCAACAGATATACAAGAACAATATGAAAAATATCCTTTATTACTATCAAACCCTTGAGGTAGGGAAACATCGTACAATGCATCCTATTATCAAAGGGATCCTCTCCTGTTCACTTGTCTCTTCGAGGGGGCATCCTCCTATTGAGCTACCGCTCCAAATATAATAATTCTCTTTATGTCCCATTACATTGCTTGAACCCCTTTATATATTGCTACCATCGCCTAAGAACATTCTAGAGGAGGAATCTTCTAGAAGTAGAACCTTCTAAGAAGTCCTCTTACATTTATTATATCTAACTACCCATTTATTATATCTAACTACCATAGTGGGCCTTATTTAATAATATAGTGGACCTATTCCACCTTACATTCAATGACCTCCACTATTATCACTATGGGCCCTCTAGCCCCCCCCCACTACCTCTCTAGTTACCTTACATTCCATCCCCCTTATGAAAGTGTTGTCTTCAACGCTTGATGTACAACCATATACTAGGGTCCTATGGATAAGTGTGGACCATAGTGCTGAAGTAGACTAGAGAACCAGGATCCCATTGAGAAATGGAAGCCACCATGCTGAATTAGTCCAACTGCCATTGTAAACTAGGGTCCTGTGTCCAATTGCTCATGTGAACCCCACATGTAATTAATGGCACCCAATAACCAACTGAAAATGATGCTCCAAATACTGACACCTATCATGTGGATCCAAATAAGAATATCCATCCACATAGTAGGAGATGATCAAAGATGAATCTGGAAGGAACAATACCATTGTAGAATATGAAGGTTGGATGTTGGTAACTAGCTCCTGATGTGGGACATTGATGTTCTCTACAGATGGTGGAGTAGAGTCAACAAATAAAATATGGAAGTGGTTGTCATCCCATAAATGACAACTATCCATATACCAATCATTGCAATTAGACTCAAAATCATACCAAGCATATATTTCTTGATTATATTCATCTCTGCGGTCCGCCATAAGAAATCTCTCCTACATGCTATCCAATGAATCTTGAAGACTATGAAAAATATCATTGAAGTCGTTTGTGAGGCCATCTACAAAGTCAGCCAATCTGTCAGACAATTGGGCTTTGAATGTTTCAGTAATTTGTAGAATTTCTTTGAGGGTTTGAGAAGAAATAACCATCTGAGCACCCTATGAAAATTTATGAACTTTGCATTCCTGTCGCTGTCACGAAAAAACCCAAAAAATAATAGAACAATATATTACTGCAGAAAATCGCGGTGTTTTCGGAAAAAACCCTGAAAAACTATTGAACTTAAAATGCACATAACTTCACTTCCCGGACTCCGTTTCGGCTGATGTTTTTTTTGAAATTGGGTGAAATTGTGAGAGGAACTCAGATATATAATTTTTGGGGGAAAATTTGGCCTCCATATTCTACAGAAATAAAAACAAAAACGCATCGCCGTCCGCATAAAAAACCATGAAAATTTGCAGATTTTAAAACTTTAATATCTTGACTTCCCAGACTTCGTTTCAGACGATTTTTTTTTTCAACTTGGGTGTTTTTCTAAGAGGAACCAAGATATACAACATTTTTTTTCAAATTTTTCAAGAAATATACCGAAAATTTCTAGAATGTCGCGGCCCTGTTTTTTCTTCTCCAAAAAAAAATGCAAAAATAAAAAATATTTTCCCACAATGTTTGCCGAGGAAAGTGTTATGATACCACTTGTTAAGAACCTGAATAGATATACAAATATAATCATCACAAATACTGAATATGTAGTAAATCCACAAAGTAAGATAGAAGACACCGCAATTTATTATTACCAAACCCTTGAGGTAGGGAAACACCATACAATGGATCCTATTATGGAAGAGATCCTCTCATGTTCAATATGACACATTGAATTCTAGATTGCATAACCTTTCTCTGATACCACTTGTTAAGAACCAAATACTGAATACAAAAGCACCTCAATAGATATACAAGAACAATATGAAAAATCTCCTTTATTACTATCAAACCCTTGAGGTAGGGAAACACCGTACAATGGATCCTATTATCAAAGGGATCCTCTCTTGTTCACTTGCCTCTTTGAGGGGGGATCCTCCTATTGAGATACCGCTCCAAATACAATAATTCTCTTTATGTCCCATTACATTGCTTGAACCCCTTTATATAGTGCTACCATCACCTAGGAACATTCTAGAGGAGGAATCTTCTATAAGTATAACCTTCTAAGAAGTCCTCTTACATTTATTATATCTAACTACCCATTTATTATATCTAACTACCATAGTGGGCCTTATTTAATAATATAGTGGAACTAGTCCACCTTACAATGAATGGCCTCCACTATTATCACTATGGGCCCTCTGGCCCCCCCCACTACCTCTCTAGCTACCTTACACACAATCTTGTTGAGGAAGGAAAGTGTTAGCGATAAAAAATGCACTGGTATTTTTGGAGTATCTCCTCAAGTTTTATTCAATATGCCCATTTATAAATATGTTTGGCCAGTGTTTTGTCTCCAAATATCTATAGACCAAGCTCCCATTGATTATGTTTACTTGAGAGTCTTTTCATCCTGTCTTCAATGCATGTATTCCAAAACATGGTTAGTATTGTTTAGACACCTTACTCTTTACCTTTTTAGATGTCTAATTATAAACTTTTTCTAAATAAATGAGTTATGCTTAAGTATCAAACTCTTATTCTAATCCTAAGTCATCACACTACTTATCTAGTGCATAAGACAAAGCCCATAAGTCAAGATCAAGTTATACACGTAGGCTCAAGCTAAGCCACGGGTGTTTTAAGCTGATCCTAAGTCGGTCAAACATATTACACATGCCAAAGATAAATTCCAGTCTACTTGTCAAAGTAATAAATCAATATACACATGTCTAATTCTCATATTAAGCCACATAGCAGTTACAAGTATACACACAAGCACCAAGTCTAAATGCCCGATTTTGCAGGCAAAGAATGCGTGCGCAACAGATTTGGTAAGGATAGTTGTGTTCTAGATTTTTTGACAGGTCAAAAGGTATCAGGTTGTATGAAAATTGATCCATGAGGAACCATGAACAAAGGAATTTGTATATTCATATGATACGCAAAGAAAGATCTGGAAACTTTGATGGCGATGGATAGGAAATGATCTCATGCAGGTATGGAATATGGAAGATCATTGTGGTAGCTTGGAGTAAGGGTCACAACTCTTGGGTCATGCTATTGTATTTGATTCATGCTGGATATATCAACCAGATGGACTATAAAAAGACACTGGCACTTGCGCATCTACCGTCACCTCAACTAGCATGATTGTGGGGTATGCTTTTTGTGGGCAGGACATAGAGGCTTTGGTTCTCTTCTATCAAATGTGAAAGAACATCGTGAACCCTGATCATTATGTAGTTGCTAATGTTCCGAGGGCATGTGCAGGCATAACATCTCTAGAACTGGACAAGCAAGTGCATGCAGATATCGTTAAGAGTGGATTCCAGTGGGATTTAGTTATTTTCAGTACTGATGTAGACATATATGCCAACGATATACATAGCTGGGAAATGATGAAGAGAACTTGATATTTCACTAAGCAAATGCAGCTCAAATACCAAAACATGATGTGATGGACTGGACTTCTATGAGAGGATAGTTGAATACGCCTTTGGATTTGTCAATAGAGTAAAATTTTCCAGATGCGGCCATAAATGATAAAAAAATGACAAAGCATGAAGCCCTAGGTTCACCAACACTTAATGAAAATCAATAACTATAGATTGATGAAGTATCAATCAACAAAGATTTTTAATTTTTCCAACTCAGAGTTTTCACTGGCATAGGAGGCGCGGTTATAACCAATTAGCCATTGAAAAGCAGAGCTTTCATCGGCTAACTAGCATATCTTAAGGCAGAATAGCCGGCAAAACCACATAGAAGAGATTTTGAAGATTTTGAGCCCGTGCAAAGAAAATGTTTGGGTAGTTTGAAGGATAAGCAGGCATCTAAGAACTAATTACCAAATTACCAAATGTTTAGTTTCAAGTTTTGATAGAGATATATGAGTTAGATGCTCAGAAGGTCAACTAAGTTTTGTTCCCAGCTGGTGAAAGCTTTCTACCATGGAAGACATGTGTCTTTCTCATCCTTTGACACATCAGAGAAACAACAAATGAAGGAGACCAGATGTCAGAGACAATCTTTGAAAACAATTCGATCTAAAGGAACTAGATTTAATTATCTTAGTGTATTAGTTTTGTGCTCTGTTTTCTATATTTATAAATCCAGATCCATTTTTCTAGGATCTGAGATCTGTTGTAAAAGATATAAATACCTATCATTTTGATAGAGGAAGGGATTTGATTCTGGATACAGAAATATACTATATTGTAAATAGGCTTTTTGATATGATAATACAAATCACAGTTTTCTCTCTCTACTGAGATTAGATTCTCATCTTTCCTTATGTACTCTTATTCAAGTTGTTTTAACTGTAGAATGACTATCATCTCATCAATCAGTTCATAACTTTCTTAATAGTTTCTTATCATTGTTTATTAAACCCTACATTTTGTATCTGGTTTATAAACACTGCTTTCTCACCCACTTTAAAGCTATCATCTGATTATTGATCCTTGAGAGTACTGGTTCATTTGATTCTCATTTTGACTGTCTGAATACCATACTGTAATTAAGTTGTCCCATTGACCCACACATACAAAATACAAAAACAAGTTTACCTTAAGTTACCAAGCATCTTTGATCCACAACCTCAAAGAGTTTCTTGGAGTGATAACAAATTGGCGTCGTTGCTGGGGAACATAAGACTGAAGTTGAAGATAACTTCCCTCGGAGATGAAATATATACAACTTTGATGATAGACAAAGTCTGGACATTTTCTTGGTTGTAATCATCTACCTAGCGACTCCATGAAGGATGGATTCAGTGGTGACTCCACAATATTCAAATGTCAAAGGCGTTTGTACCTATTTTGGCTTGGAAGTTTGCACCTCTTGACTTCTCAACAGTTCCTGGTTTCCCACATCCAAATCCTTCTATAGATATTTGGGGAGATCATCTTCCAAGATTTACAGAAAACAAAGACGACAATCCTTCAGATCATCTCATCAGATTTCATCAATGCATGGTTCAGTTAAATATTCATTATGAATATGTGCTTATGAAGATGTTTATGTTTTCGTTGGAAGGTGATGCTCGCAAATGGTATAAATCTTTACCTTTTTCTAGTATATATTCTTTAAAATAATTTCATACAACATTTCATCATTGATGTGAAAGGTTTTTCTCTCGGGAATTTCTTCTTGAACATTGTTGCAAAGAATTTATGTTATATGATAAAGATGAAAGTTTTTTTTCTTCATCATCTTCTCATTATTGTACATCTTAAAAGTTAATTATTCCAATTACAAACCATACTAATCAACTGTCTATTAGTTAAATAGAACTTACAACCAATGTAGGCAGCCATCAAATTTCAGATTTACAGATCAAGGGAAATCACAGTAGATATGGGGACAAAGATGATTATCAGATTTTTAAGTTAGTGTGTGACAATTCTAGATCTAGAACAAAGGCTGAGTTACCTACATTCAACACTGAGATCAGTGAGAGCAGCCAACATCTCTAGCAACGCCAACAACATTTCAGTTCTAAGTTGAAACAACAAGAGTACCATTTTTCTCCTTATAAACATGTTGTTTCAAATTATGGTGAAGAACAAAGTGATATTTTTCAAAATATTTTTCAAAATCCTATTGTTGTTAACTCTATACATAAATATTCATCTATGCCATTAGGATTTGATAATGATTTTCCTATATTCGACCAATACAGTGATAAGGAAGAAAATTTTGAGATTTATGAAGACTTTGTTACAGCAGAAAATATTTCTCATCATGATCAAGAGAACAGTGATCAACATTATGATAACCATAGTTATGATTTTATCATTATATCAAATGCATCTACTGACTTAGGTTGTCATGAAGCTGATGTTGGAAGATTGGTTGTTGTCATTGATGTCAACCCTAGTCATGGGTTTTGGACTGCAAGATTGATAAAGGTATTTGGACATGAAGGACAATGCACATGCATATACAAAACCCACGAATGGATAATATACATCATGTTGTTTCCAGTGGTATGTGGCACATCACGTGGATCCTCATGGTTAAGGAGAAATGAATTTTTGAAGATGACAAAGTGAATTGAAGAAGGAAGTACATGTAGATCCTGAAGATAATTAAAGAAAAGAATTACAAAATAAGAAAGTGTCAGGTCGGCCCTAATGTTAAAATGAAGTGATATAAATGGTATAAATAAACATAATTATACATTCATTTTGATACAAGTGGAATTTCAAAGGAAATAAGAAGTAAAGAAGGTTGGATTTCAAGGGAGGATGAAGTCTTTTGGTGATGTGTTCTAAGGTATGTTATTTTCAGGTCATCTTACCATTTTTTCTATAACTTTTTTTCTAGAATGATTTAGATGGTGAAATCTCTATGGTGTTGATAAGACATATCAAGGTACCTCTGGTAAAAATTTCAGCTCTTGATTTGCTATAACTATGGAGATACACTCTGTGGAAGATAGGGTTTGTGACCAGTCCTGAAGCTAGTCAATAAACAGGTGTTCCGGGTAAAACAATCATAACTTCTTCATCAAGAATCCAAATTATGTGGGAAAAATTTCATTAGAAAGAGTACGGACTTTAGTTTCTTGTGTGTGAGTTTCAGAATTGGATGTTAAATATTGAGCGTGGGGCATTCTGTACAAGTTCAGTCTCCTGAATAGAACATAATTGAATAAAGTCTACCATTCTTTCTATAACTTCTTTTTGGGGAGGATTCAAGGAGTGAAACTTGGAGAAGTTTCAGAGAATACATTGAGTAATATTATATACAGGATCAGAGTAATCTAAGAATTGAAGAATTGCAGAAATTGAAGAAGTCTCAGGAAGCATTATCAGGTTCTATGTGATGATTGGTTGATGGTGATGATTTAATGTAAAGTTTTATTATCTCTCATATATTTTTGGGTGGAAGGAAGGGGCAAGGATGGAGAGTTAAACTCTCTCTTTATATTGGAGTATTGTATCTTCTTCTTGGAGGTTTATCCCTCCCTTTACATTTGGAAGCTGTAGCTACCTTTGGAAGTCATTACTTCCCATGAACAATAACTATTGATTAATTCTCATATATTGTGCATGGTGTATTGTGGTGTATTGGTTTAACTCTTATACTATTGTTAATTGCTCATTGGATATAGTTGATTGGTTTAAGTATAAGTTGAAAAAGGTTTTAAATTGTACTTGATACTGATTCACTCCCCTCTCAGTATCAACAATTGGTATCAGAGCAGGTTACCTTTAGTACAGTGTAACCATTGGAAGGAAGATCCTAAGAAGAAATGGAAGACAAAATTCCAAATGGAATTCCACCATTTGATGGAAGCAATTTTGAATACTGGAGTAATAAAATGGAAACTTACTTGAAAGATCTTGGGGCATATGTTTGGTTCTCAGTTGCTTCAGGATACAATGCTTTGAAGAAACCAAAGACTGCAGCTTGGAAGGAAGCAAAAAGGAACAACAAATTGACAATAGATACCATCCTGGATGGATTGATAGATTCAGTGAAATCCAAGGTGGGATCATGTGCATCATCAAAATATCTTTGGGACAAGCTACAAGACCTTTATGTAAGGGAAGATGCAGAAGAAGAAGAAGAAAAAGAAGTTGAAGCAAATCACAACATCTCAAATTTCAAAGAAGAAAATAGAGGTAAGTTCTTTTGCTTTAATTGTGGAGTAGGTCATGTTGAATTTGAATGTCCTCATCCAAGGATTGAAAGAAATGACATTGAAGAAGAAAATTCCAATGAAGAAGAAGAAAATCATGAAGAAAAAATTATTCAACAAGAAGATGAGAATCTTAAAAAATTGAAGCATGTTGAGATTGAAAATAGAAAGCTCAAAGACACGCAAAGAAAAATAAGAAGTGAAATGGGTAGTTGTGAAAAAACAATTGTAATCTTGAAGAAACAATTAGAAGACTTTGAGAAACTAAGAGAAGAAACCATTTCCTTGAAAACTCTACTCGAAGAAGAAAGAAGAAGATTGTGAGAAACTTGAACAAGAAGTTGTCTCATTGAGGAAGAGCTTAAGAAACTCTCAAGTGCCAAAAGACTTAACACATCTTGG
>ML784485.1:513596-524989 GCA_009831015.1 Picea engelmannii
CCCTCCCTTTACATTTGGAAGCTGTAGCTACCTTTGGAAGTCATTACTTCCCTTGAACAATAACTATTGATTATTTCTCATATATTGTGCATGGTGTATTGTGGTGTATTGGTGTAACGCTTATACTATTGTTCATTTCTCATCGGATATAGTTGAATGGTTTAAGTATAAGTTGAAAAAGGTTTTAAATTGTACTTGATACTGATTCACCCCCCTCTCAGTATCAACAGATGAGATTGTCCCCTTCAAAAAACCTAAAGATGATTATCAGATTGACACATTAGCAGGTGATAGTTTCAAATCTGCAGTAGATTCAAAAGGTAGCCCTCGGTTTTTTGATTTGTAGAAAAAGGTAGATTTCAGTAGATATGAGGAGAAAGGTGAGGAGTAGAAAGTTTCAGATCAGCAATTGAGATTTTATTTTCATTTGACAGAAGAAGAACAATCCACATTCATCATTGACATTAGTGAAGGCAGCAAGCAACAGGATTTCAGTTTTCAGTTGGAACAACAACATAAAGAGGTATTTCTTTGTGGATTTGATGACCCTATTGGTGATTATTTGGAATCTATGAGCAACATATGTGTTAAAGTATTTTTTTTAGATGAAAGTTGTCTTTATCATCTGTTCAAACCAATTTTCTATTGGCTATACATTCCATTATTTTTTGGGTCAAGACCAAGAACAGGTTCAGTAAACCAGTTTCTGATATGGCTTCATTGGAAGGATGACTTCACTTGATCAATTTGCCTTTATTGATTAGAAGTAGGAGTAGAAGAGAATAATCTCGTCTACGAGCAAGTAGACTTTTCAGTTATTGGTTGTTGAATAAGCAGAGCAGGTTACATGAAGGTTACAGTTTTGCAGAGATAAGTTGTACAGGCCAGATGACTCCATGCCCAATGCTAAAGGCGACTGGAACTACTAGGTTCTTGGAAACCTCACAGGGAGGTCTCCATCCCAATTGGAGCCAAATGTTAGCGATAAAAAATGCACTGGTATTTTTGGAGTATCTCCTTAAGTTTTATTCAATATGCCCATTTCTAAATATGTTTGGCCAGTGTTTTGTCTCCAAATCTCTATAGACCAAGCTCCCATTGATTATGTTTACTTGAGAGTCTTTTCATCTTGTCTTCAATGCCTGTATTCCAAAACATGGTTAGTATTGTTTAGACACCTTAGTCTTTACCTTTTTGGTTGTCTAATTATAAACTTTTGCTAAATAAATGAGCTATGCTTAAGTATCAAACTCTTATTCTAATCCTAATTCATCACACTACTTATCTAGTGCATAAGACAAAGTCCATAAGTCAATATCAAGTCATACATGCAGGCTCAAGCTAAGCCACGAGTGTTTTAAGCCGATCCTAAGTCTGTCAAGCATATTACACATGATAAAGATAAATTCCAGTCTACTTGTTAAAGTAATAAATCGATATACACATGTCTAATTCTCATATTAAGGCACAGAGAAGTTACAAGTCTACACACAAGCATCGAGTCTAAATGCTTGATTTTGCAGGCAAAGAATGCGTGCACAATAAATTTGGTAAGGATAGTTGCATTCTGGATTTTTTGATAGGTCAAAAGGTATCAGGTTGTATGAAAATCGAGCCATGAGGAACCATGACCAAAGGAATTTGTATATTCATATGATACGCAAAGACAGATCTGGAAGTTTGATGGCGATGGATAGGAAATGATCTTGTGCAGGTATGGAATATGGAAGATTTTTGTGGTAGCTTGGAGTAAGGGTCAGAACTCTTGGGTCATGTTGTTGTATTTGATTCATGTTGGATATATCAACCAGATGGACTGTAAAAAGACACTGGCACTTGCGCATCTACTCTCACCTCAACTACCATGATTGTGGGGTATGATTTTCGTGGGCAGGACAGAGAGGTTTTGGTTCTCTTCTATGAGATGTGACATAACATCGTGAACCCTGATCATTATGTAGTTGTTAATGTTATGAGGGCATGTGCAGGCATAGCTTCTCTAGAAATGGACAAGCAAGTGCATGAAGATATCGTTAAGAGTGGATTCCAGTGGGATTTAGTTCTTTTCAGTACTACTGTAGACATATATGCCAACAATATACACAGTTGGGAAATGCTGAAGAGAGCTTGATATTTCACTAAGCAAATGCATCTCAAATACCAAAACATGATGTGATGGATTGGACTTCTATGAGAGGATAGTTGAATACGCTTTTGGATTTGTCAATAGAGTACAATTTTCCAGATGCAACCATAACTAGAAAACAAATGACAAAGAATGAATCCCTAGGTTCACCAACACTTAATGAAAATCAATAACTATAGATTGATGAAGTATCAATCAACAAAGATTTTTAATTTTTCCAACTCAGAGTTTTCACCGGCATAGGAGGCACGGTTATAATCAGTTAGTTGTTGAAAAGTAGAGCTTTCACTGGCTGACTAGCAGATCTTAAGGCATAATATCCGACGAAACTGCAGAGAAGATATTTTGAAGATTTTGAGCCCGTGCAAAGAAAATTTTTGGGTGGTTTGAAGGATAAGCAGGCATCTAAGAACTAATTACCAAATTACCAAATGTTTAGTTTCAAGTTTTTGTAGCGATATATGAGTTAGATGCTCATAAGGTCAACTAAGTTTGTTCCCAGCTGGTGAAAGCTTTCTACCATGGAAGACATGTGTATTTCTCATCCTTTGACACATTAGAGAAACAACAAATGAAGGAGACCAGATGTCAGAGACAATCTTTGAAAACAATTCGATCTAAAGGAACTAGATTTAATTATCTTAGTGTATTGGTTTTGTGCTCTGTTTTCTATATTTATAAATCCAGATCCATTTTTCTAGGATCCGAGATCTGTTGTAAAAGATATAAATACCTATCATTTTGATAGAGGAAGGGGTTTGATTCTGGATACATAAATATACTATATTGTAAACATGCTTTTTGATATGATAATACAAATCACAGTTTTCTCTCTCTATTGAGATCAGATTCTCATCTTTCCTTTTGTACTCTTATTCAAGTTGTTTTAACTGCAGAATGACTATCATCTCATCAGTCAGTTTATAACTTGATTAATAGTTGCTTATCATTGTTTATTAAACCCTACATTTTGTATCTAGTTTATAAACACTGCTTTCTCACCCACTTTAAATCTATCATCTGATTATTGATCCTTGAGAGAACTGGTCCATTTGATTCTCATTTTGACTATTTGAATACCATACTATAATTAAGTTATCCCATTGACCCACACATACAAAATACAAAAACAAGTTTACCTTAAGTTACCAAGCATCTTTGATCCACAACCTCAAAGAGTTTCTAGGAGTGATAATAGAAAGAAAGGAAGCGTGGTGGGTAGGGGAAGACCTGCGAAGATTGTAGAGACGAGAGCTGAGAGCCGAAGCTCCTAGGTCCGAGGAAGGACTGAGAAAAATTGGAGTGAGTTCTGATCCCAGAAAATAGAGACTAAACCGGGAGAAGGAGAGTAACCTTCGTACCTATCTATTTTTGTATTAGGAGAAGGAGAGTAACCTTCGTCCCTAACTTCCGTTGAGCTGGAAGAAAGAGATTGAATCTCAAAACATCATGGTCTAAGCTTGGGGGTGGCCAGTGGTAAATCCAGTTGGAGTGACTGAGCCTATGGTTGGGTGGAAACAATCACCCCTTTTAGCAGTTGCATCACACCTTGTGGTTCTGATAAGTGTTTTCATGCCTTGTGCTTTGAATTGGAAATAATGGATGCATGCATGTATTTGTATGTCTATAAATGGTTTATGTATTGAATGATTAAGTTATGAGTATGTGTTCATTCCCTTGAGAACTTATACTTCTATTTGATCTTCATTATGCTCCAGTCTAATCCCTCGAAGGCATTTTCCCCAGAGAATTACATCATTTTTCCAGAGTTTGGAGCAAGCCTCTTGGCATTTCTACCGTTTCGGTAACCTCTTGAGTATACCTTGCCCTGTTTCAGAGCTTAAAGTTTTGTGAGTTAGGGAGGAGTTCCCTTCAGACCAGTAGTCTAGGAGACTTTGAACTTGTGCCTAAGTCCTTAACCAAAAACTCGAATAAGAGTAGGGATTATATCCCAAGAGTCATCTGAATACCCATGTGACCTGGGTCTAGGAACCCTATGCTAAAAGGAGTTAGCTCATGAAGGTTTCAGAACCTCGGGAGCTCAAAGCTCTGAGATGTCAAATTGCATGATAGTCAAGTTGTCCAAAATACTGATGACTTAAGAATATGACAATGGAGATGGATATGAGACGTTTAATGGGAGGAGAGGCCATCCCAGTCGTCAGGTCAACTCAAATACCCACTGGAATTAACGAATCAAACACCAATCGCTCGATTAAATTGATGTTTGGGAATCATTGCGGAGCGTGAAGGTGAAATTAGTGGACATGATAGTTCATGACCTGCAATCAACCAACGTCATTGATCTCCTGGGGAATGGAACATCAAATATGAGGATTAGACTAGAGTCGAGTGAGCCCTTCCCATATTGCGGAGGTTGGACCCTGCAATCAATGTGAACCATCGATCCATGAATGAAGATTGATGGTGGGGAATCATTGTGGAGTGCGAAAGTGAAATTAGTGGATGCGCTAGTTCACGGCCCGCAATTCACCTACGCCGTTGATCTCATCAGGCTGGAAGATCGATGACTCTGGTTAGACCAAGTTGAGAGAGTACTTTTCACATTGCAGAGGTTGATCTTTCTGATAAAGAGTACGCACGTTGGGACCCCACAATCACTGTGAACCGTCAATTGGTGAACACATCGGTATTGGTCAGATCATGGCCGTTAGACCCATAACAATTGCTAGGTGGATTGTCGTGAGTTCCTTTGGAAATACACAGAGTAATGGAGTCCTTCAGTACTGTCGATATGAGAAAAAGGACACGTGTCGACAGATCATCGACTTCAGGTGTAATCACTCTGGGAGAGAGCGAGTGTGGAAAGGTTGAACCTCCTGAAGCCCGAAGAGAATAAGTGAATTGCATATATCGATCTGGGGGAGATATGTGTCGACAGATCGTCGACTTCAGGTGAAATCACTACGGGAGAAAAAGGGGATATGTTGAACAAGAAATCCCAAAGTCGGGAGATCCGGAGTTCATCAGGATCATCCATCAGTTGAGGAAAGGTGTCAACATATATTCCATTTTAGGAGATAGCCACTTCGGAGGAAAGTGGGGTCACACAAGAAAGGACTCCCGAACATCTAAGTCCCGAAGTAGATCACAGTCATCAATCAGGAAATACATGTGGCGCTTGATCCATAACTCTGGGTACGGAGTACTTCGGAGGGGAAATGCGTTAGAGTATTTGAAACTCCCAAAGCCCAAATAGGCAAAGGGATTTGTAGTCATCGATTCATGGGAGACACGAGTCGATAGATCGCTAATTTCGGGTGAAAGAATTTTGGGTGAAAGTGAGTGTGGAGAGGTAGAAACTCCCGAACGTCGAAGTCCCGAAATGAAACTAAGTCGTTGATTTACAATGGACACGTGGCGCTTGATCTAGATATCTGGGTATGAAGTACTTCGGGAGGAAAGGTTGTATGAGCATCCGAGACTCCTAAATGTCAAAGTCCTGAAGTGAATAAGGACCATCGAAATCCCCAAGGACACGCGGCATCGGATGGTGCGTTTAAGAGGATTGGTACTCTAGAGGTTTTGCGAGGAGGTGTTTCGAATTTCATCGAAGCCTGGAGACCCGAAGCCATTGAGGGTCATTGATCTTGAGGGTGAGTAGGGACTGTTGATCCCTTTGCACCAGTTCGGAACTTCGCCACTTTGGTTTTCGGAGGAAGTTGCGTGTCATGAATCAAAAAAATTTGAAGCGTCGGAATAGGTGTCTGTGGCCTTGGTGTTCGATCATAACCCATGGTCATATGCGATGGTCTCCAAAGAAGGAGGGGCTAGGCCCCGACTTCCAATTTAGAGACCATGGATAGAGGATTTGATTATTAAAGGAGAACGAAATTTTTACGCCCTGTCGTGGGTATGTTACAAATTGGTATCAGAGCATGGTTACAACACTTGGCCTGCTTGGGCTCATGGACGAGTCGCTTAAAAACCATATTTAGAGTACTTTTAAGAGAGACACCCTATCTTACCTCTTTCTTAAAGAATCTGGTTAGAAATTTTATTGAGGAAAATAATGAAACTTTCTACGGTATGTGTGCATTTAATAAATTTGAACTGTGTATTGTTCATAAACTAATAGACTGTCAGTTAACAATAAGTGTTTTTTTCAGCACTCGAGCAGTCAGAAAGTCATGGGAAAACTTCAAGTCTAAAGGATGGTGAGGTGTTATGAAGTGGGGGATGGCTCCCACAATAGAGATGAAGAATTTGACGAAAGGAGGGTAGCGAAAACCCCTCCGGATCTAGATGAAAACATAAGGAGCCTCAGGGCCAAATTACGGTGTTGTAAGGCTGACAATGAGAGATTGATAAAGGAGAAAGAAAAACAAATAGAAATTAATGTAGTCTTGTTGTAGAGCTTATCCGACATACAGAGGAAACTGCAGCATGAACCTGCAACCAGTCATGTGGACTGACGACATGTGAAGAGAAGTCAAATTCCACCCAAGATCCGAAAACATGGCCCCATAAGTGACCACACTGGGAGAAGTACCTCGAAGAAGGCCCAACCTGGAGTAGGGGATGCTCATCGAGAGAGTCCTCTGGAAAGAAAGCTGAAAACTTTGAGGGATCGTCCAGTAGGAAAACTAGCTCACATTCTCAAGGGAAAGGAAAGAAGCGAAAGCATTCCAAAAGTCACGATCCTGAAGAGTTGAAGAAAGCCAAACCACCCTCTTTCGATGGAGATATTAAAAAAGGAGAAGAGGATGAATCTTGGCTTCTTGGTTTAAAGAAGTACTTCAGATTCCATGACTACTCTGAAAACTTGAAGGCTCGAATAGCCATCTTCAACCTGAATGGAAAGGATTCCATTTGGTGGGAAGACCTTAGGAATGTGAAAGGAGTCCATGAAAAGGACTTTTCATGGAAACAGTTTGAGAAATACTTCAGGAAGCAGAATCTACCACCGTCAATTATGTGGCTAGGAGCATGCCACGAATCTATGCAGCCTTGGACAATAATCAAGCCGACCACCAAGCATAAGTGGTGGATATGGGAGGTATGATCGCCAACCATCTAGTTTCTATTTTAATTGACCTTGGTTCTAATTTGAGTTATGTGGCCCCTCAGATTGTTGATAAGTGTAAATTGCAACTAGTTAGATTTCCCACCCTAGCGACCCTTAACATACTTCCCCTGGGATCTTATGACTTGTTGATTGGTATGGATTGGTTGGATGCTTATAAAACTAAGTTGGACTATTACCATAAAAATTTAAAATGTGTAAATGAAGAAGGGATAAACATAACCCTCCAAGGGGTTCATAAGCCTGTCTCAGTGAGACGAATATCAACCCTTCAAATGAAAAAGTATTGCAGAAAGGCGTGCCCTTTATATGTAATACAGGTGTTGGAATCTATTGAGGATGACAAGTCGAACCTAGAGTACCACCCCATATTAAGAGAATACAAATATGTGTTCCTAGAAGAGGTACCAGGTCTACCTCTGAGAAGAGACTTTGACTTCTCAATACAACTTGCACCAGGAGTAGTGCCAGCATCTAGAACGCCCTATAGGATGAGTACGCCAGAGTTGTTTGAGCTAAAGCTACAACTAAAGGAGATGATGGACAAAGGCTACATATGACCGAGTGTATCTATGTGGGGATAACCCATCTTGTTTGTGAAAAAGAAAGATGGCACACTCCGACTGTGCATAGATTATAGGCAACTCAACAAGACAACCATAAATAACAAGTACCCCTTACCAAGAATTGATGACTTGTTCGACCAATTGGGAGGTGCTTCCATTTTCTCAAAGATTGAATTAAGGTCTGGATACCATCAAGTCTGAATTAAGGATGAAGACATCCACAAAACAACCTTCAGGATGAGGTATGGTCACTATGAATTTGTGGTGGTGCCATTTGGGTTAACCAATGCCCCCGCCACTTTTATGTGCTTGATGAATAATGTACTCAGCAAATTTCTGGAAAATTTTGTATTGGTTTTCATTGATGATATCCTAATATACTCCAAGAACAGAGAGGAGCACGAAGAACATCTTAGACTCATACTTCAAGTACTAAGAGAGCATCAACTCTACGCTAAGTTTAGCAAGTGAGACTTTTTCCAGAAACAAGTCCATTACTTAGGCCATGTTATTTCTAAAGAAGGGGTGGCAGTAGACCCTGACAAGATCAGATCTATTATGGAATGGCATACCCCAAAGGATGTATCTGATATCAAATCCTTCATGGGCTTAGCAGGATACTATAGAAGGTTCATAAAAGGGTTTTCGAAGATTGGTTGTATAATCACTGCCCTTCAGAAAAATGGGGTTAAATTCACTTGGACATCAAAATGTGAAGAAAGATTTCAGGATCTGAAATACCTCCTGACCCATGCACCCGTGTTGAAGATTGTAGACCCTGATAATGATTTCCTCATGTGTACAAATGCCTGCAAGGAAAGACTCGAAGGAGTCCTTATGCAAGAGGGATGTGTAATTTTCTACACGTCTAGGAAATTGAATGAGCATGAAATCAAATATGTGATCCATGACCTAGAGTTGGTTTCCATAGTACATGCTTTAAAAATTTGGAGGCATTAACTCCTCGGTAGGAGATTTTTTCTTATGACAGACCATTGTGGGTTGAGGCACCTGTTTGATCAACCAAAACTCAATGCTAGACAAGCTAGGTGGATGGCTCTCCTTAGTGAGTTTGATTTCGAAATCAAACACATCAAAGGAAAAGAAAATAGGGTGGTCGATGCCCTTAGCAGAAGTATAAAAATGATTCACTTGGAAGCGGTAAACACCTATGAAATGGATGTCAGGGAAAGAGTCAAGAATGCACAAGAAATAGATGCATTCTTCAAGACCGTAAACTCATACCTAAGGCAGGATCCTACAGGGCTAAAGTATGAAGGCTATGAGATGCTTGACGAAGGCCTACTAACCTACAGAAACATATTGTATATTCCAAACTGTGATGACTTGAAGAGGTTCATAATGGATGAACTACACAAGAGACTGTATATTGGTCACCCAGGATATCAGAAAATGATCATGGCCACTAGGAAACAATTCTATTAGCCTGGATTGAAGAAAGACATAGCTAATTATCTAGCTAAGTGCCTAGAATGCCAACAAGTTATGGCAGAACATCGGTACCCAATAGGGTTGTTACAACCCTTACCCATCCCATAATGGAAATGGGAAACCATCTCCATGGATTTCATCACTGGATTACCAAAATCGACCAAGCAAAATGATGCCATCATGGTCATGGTGGAAAAACTAAGTAAGTCTGCTCTCTTCGTCCCTGTCAAGTCAACTTGCAAGTCGATAGATATTGCCAACATATTCATGAAGGAGATATTCAGACTGCATGGCATGCCCAGGGAAATTGTATCTGACAGAGACACCAAATTTACTTCAAGCTTTTGGAAATCCTTAATGGTTGGTTTTGTGACTAAATTTTTGTTCAGCACAACCTATCACCCTCAAACTGATGGACAAACAAAACGAGTAAACCAAATATTAGAAGACATGTTAAGGATGCATGTAATGCATCAGCCTAAGAAGTGGGAAGACTACCTTCCATTGGTAGAGTTTTCCTACAACAATGGTTATCAAGAGTCCTTGAAGATGAGCCCTTTTGAAGCCCTCTACGATAGACAGTGCAAAATTCCAATCAGCTGGAGTAATCCAGTGGAAAAAATTACCATCGAACATGACATGCTGAAAGAAATGGAACAACAAGTGATTCAGATAAAGAAAAATCTGAAGGTTGCTCAGGATAGACAAAAAGTTGCGCTGACAGAAAGAGAACTCCCAGAGAATTCAAGACATGAGACCGTGTCTATCTTAGAGTTAGGCCCATGAAGAGTTCCCTGAGAATGGGATCTTGTGCCAAGTTGGCACCTTGATATTGTGGACCCTTTGAAGTCTTATATAGAGTGGGACCTGTAGCCTATAGGATAACACTCCCTCCCATAGTAAAGGCACATAATGTTTTCCATGTTTCTTTATTGAATAAATATGTACATGATTCTAATCATATAATTGACTAGTCTGTGATCCAGGTGGAGCCGGAGGGAGAATTCCTGCCATAACCCCAATGCATACTAGACAGGAAGGAAACCTCACTCAAGAATCGAACCATTGCACAGGTCAAGGTGCAATGGAAACACTTTGGAACAAATGAGGCTACATGGGAAATGGAGGATTCCATGAGACAAGCATATCTGATTTTGTTTACCCCTGTATATAAATATCATATTGATAGATAGAACATCAAGGATGATGTTCCTTTAAGGGGGAGGGAATTGTAACACCCTGTTTCCCCCAGTTTGTAATTATAATTATATTGGCCAAGGAACTATGGAAAAATCAAAGGTGTGAATGTTTCACTTAATGGACCTTTGTATAAAAGGTCGATGAATGTAAATTCTGTTATTTTAATAGAAAATGGATACGTGTTGCATGACTATTGGAAAGGGGATGTCCTAAGAAGAGACCACAAATGCTATGAAAAGGTGGCGGAGGAGAACAAGAATGGTTGCGTTAACCTCCACCGAATCAGTACTTTGCTAGATTTAATTTCTCAGGATCAGAAAACCCTCTGACTCAGGAACGAATTACAGTCAGGCTTGTAGGTGGGAAGACCTCCTCAAGAGTTAGTGAGGGGATAGGGAAGACCGCCCATCTGTAAGGATTCCAGACTTGAACATAGACTGGGAATTCAAACCACACACAATCTTGTTGAGGAAGGAAAGAAAGGAAGCATGGTGGGTAGGGGAAGACCTATGAAGAGTGCAGAGACGATAGTCAAAGCTCTCAGGTCCGAGGAAGGACTGAGAAAAAATGGAGTGAGTTCTGATCCCAAAAAATAGAGACTGAACTGAGAGAAGGAGAGTAACCTTCATCCCGATTTATTTTTGTATTAGGAGAAGGAGAGTAACCTTCGTCCCTAACTTCCATTGAGATGGAAGAAAGAGATTGAATCTCAAAGCATCGTGGTCTAAGCTCAGGGGTTTCCAGTGGTAAATCTAGTAGGAGTGACTGAGCCTATGGTTGTGTGGAAACGAGCACCCCTTTCAACATTCACATCACACC
Organism: Picea engelmannii; assembly: GCA_009831015.1. Lineage (NCBI taxonomy): Eukaryota > Viridiplantae > Streptophyta > Pinopsida > Pinales > Pinaceae > Picea > Picea engelmannii. The sequence continues at coordinate 524,827 of ML784485.1, forward strand.
TTGTGGTTTTGATAAGTGTTTTCATTGTTAAGAACCAAACATCAATATAGCATAGAAAAACTTCAGGAAAGGTACTCAACGCCTTGAAAAAGAGATAATTTCAGATAATAAGCCTCTTCGAGGGGGCAACCTCCTTTTACCCCACTTAAATGTTCAAGTACAA
>ML784485.1:538596-549704 GCA_009831015.1 Picea engelmannii
TACCTTTGGAAGTCATTACTTCCCTTGAACAAAAACTATTGATTATTTCTCATATATTGTGCATGGTGTATTGTGGTGTATTGGTGTAAATATTATACCATTGTTCATTTATCATTGGATATAATTGAATGGTTTAATTATAATTTGAAAAAGGTTTTAAATTGTACTTGATACTAATTCACCCCCCTCTTAGTATCAACAATATTGAGCAATCATTACTTGAAAATTTGGTGTTGGATATACAAAGCAATTGAGATATTTTGATAATTTGTGATCAATGAAGTTATGGGTACTACCAGAATCAATCAACATTGTTACCTTTTTATTTTTTATGTATCCTTGTGTCTTGAAGGTTTGTGGAGTACTGATGTCGGCCAATGCATGAAAATATATTGTTGGAGTAGTCTCTTCTAGATATGGATCTTATGGTGGCTCTAATTCTTCATATTATTCCTCTTTGCAGTCTATGTAGAATAATTTCTTCTCATTGGATTTATGCCCCTTACAATACTTGTTGTCACAATTGAAACATAATTCCTTTTCTCTTCTTTCATCAATTTGTTGAGTTTACAACCTTGTCGGCTGAGGTATGGTTGTCTTATGAACCCTAAAATGATCTCTACTTCATACGTATCCTCCAATGGTAGAATTTTGTGTAGCCTTATTATTGGTTTGAATATGACAAGTAAATTCCATAGCTTCAATAATATTCATAGAATGTCTTAAGAAAATCTCATGTTTAATGTCTTATCTTAATCCACCCGTGTAAGATTCCAACAAATGTTCATCACTCATGTCATCCACCCTTGTGGACAATACTTGAAATTCTAAAACATAATCTTCAATATCGCCTAAGTGCTTTATTCTCCTCAATTGAATGAAGTAGTCATGTTGCCAAAATTTCCCATATTGTGCTTCTAAGTCTCTTGTAAATAAACCCCAAGTATAATGATAAAAAGGGGGTTTCCTTTTAAATATCCATTGATACCATTGATACAATTTTATCTCAAATTTCAAAGTTGTTATGTGAATCATTTTCTTATCATCCATGATATTATGTAGTTCAAAATATTGCTCTATTTGGTTCACCTAGGTAAATACCTATGTTCCATCAAACTTCTTTAATTCAATATTGGGAAAGTTGAATTTACAACCCCCGTCATTATTAAATACACTATTAGAGTTAAATCCACTTGAAAAATAATTATTACCAGTAGGTCGTTGAACATGAATACTACCTTTATTTTCATGAGTCACATTGGTCACAGTGTCACTTTTAGGAATCCTCCCATCTAAGGTTTTTAAAATGGAAATTTTCAATTCCTCCATATTTTAATCCATCAAATTTTTCATGGCATTCTTATTTTCATCCAATTTGTTTTGTATTTGATCTTCCAATTCTCTTTAAAGGTATTCTTGAGAATTTTTTAAATCCACTAGTTTCAACATACTAACACACATTTCATCAACTTGATTCTTTAATTGGGTTAGCCTGTTTTCAAAATATTCACTTTCTTTGGACGTCATGTTTGATATTTCATTATGAGTAACAATATTATTTATTGTAGAATCATTTTCCATGTGAAAACATAATAATTCTGATCTTTTTCCACTTTATCACAATCTTTGAATCACCAAAAATAGATCTTGTAATAAAAAGTTATACCAATTGTAAGTTATGTACCTTTCAAACCCTTAATTTGGAGTACCAATGGATGGTTCAACGTTGCCCTAATATATTTCTGAACTTTGAACCCTTCTAAGTTTGAAAATTTTTCTTGTAGTAATCTGATACGACTTCGTAAACTCCTGAAAATTTTACATTTTGAACCTTCACTAATAAAACGTTATAGACAAAATACCAAAATGTCTTGTTTAAGACTAATTTCAGGATTAGTAAACAACCCCAACTTCCAAGAGATATATCTCACAAATTATAATGATCAATGATCCAGATTTATGAGGGAATCAAATGAAATAAAGAAATAAGACAGAAACATAAAGATACAACTATAGTGAATTTATATTAAAGACTAAAATATGCAGAGACTGTAAAAGAAAACAAAGAGTGAAATGAACTCGTTAGAATTGTTGTAGCTTATCTCTAAGAAGCGATGTGACGACTACGTGCATTCATAAGAATATGGTTACATTGTGGCTCCCAAGGCATTTTTAACATAAATAATAAATGTGAAAACCCCAAACATCCAAAACCCTAACCCTGGAAGATGAAACACCAAAAGGTTTGTGGGCCTCGTTGGGGGTAGTTGATATGTCAACTTCCCTAGGGAATAAATTTTTCATATGATCTCCATTTGGGGCGCTTGATACCTTGTCAGAAAGGTCTAGTCGAGGAGTATGTTAGTCAAACAGGATCATGAGGCAATAAAATAAAAACAAATGTGGAAATAAAACACAAAAGATACACAATACAATAGAGACACAGATATACGTGGTTCACCCAGTGTGGGCTACATCCACCAGAGAAATTGCCAGGTCCTTCCTCTTTATTATCTAGCAAATGAAGGGATACAACCTACAACATACCTGCTATAACTTCATCTTATTTCTCTCACAGTCTTCTCTATCAGAATACAATATTCGCAATGATACATAGCCACAATACATTTCCCTCATAAACGAGGGTTTCCTTATAGGGAAAAAAAACCCTAACATAACTTCTATCGTCAGATCTGCGACCTTATAATGAATGGTCTATATTTACTATGAAATTACAATATGCATTTACAAGGAAAAAATTCCTTCGGGGGCTTCGCCCCCAAACCCCACTACGTGGAGGGGTGCATATTCTTCATGGGGTATAAACATGGTTGAAAACAAAAACCTCTGAATCAGGAATATAATCAAGCTCCACAACCAACAATCTCTCACTTGGAGACTGATCTCAATAATTCCACCATTGTTGTATCTGCTGGACTATGATCCTTCTTGGACCTGGAAAAATTCTCATCTTCACCTTCATGCTTGAAGACCAACTGAAACTGAGTAGGAACTCAGTTTCTCTTTGGTTACTCCCTTTGTTAACATGTTTGCAGAATTTTGGATAGTGTGTACCTTTTCGAACTTCAAATGTCCATCTTCCAAGATGGATCGTATGAAATGGTACCTAAGTTGTATATTCTTAGTCTTCAAGTGGAATGTTGAGTTATTTGCAAGATGAATGACACTAACTTTGTCACAGTACAACCTGTTATTCTCTTTCTTATTTCCCATTTCCTCCATAAACTTTTGTAACCAATTCATCTTTTTACTAGCCTCTGTAGCAACAACATATTCTTCCTTTGTTGTTGAAAGCGCAACAACCTTTTGCTGTTTTGAAATCCAACTTACTATTATTCTACCTATAGTAAAAACATACCTTGTGGTGCTCCTCCTACTATATTTATCGCCTTCCATGTCTGAATCAAGATATCTCTATAGAAAAGTGTATGAACCTCCAAAACATAATGCATGAGTAGCAATACCATTCAAATACATGAGAATCCACTTTACTTCCTACCAATGTTCTTTACCTAGAATGTTTATATACCTACTCACAACTCCCACTACATGTGTAATATCTGGTCTTGTGCAAACCATCGTATACATCAAGCTTCCAACTGTTGATTAATAAGGGACCCTAGACATGTATTATATCTCCTCGTGTGTCTTGGGACACATTTCCTTGGTTAATTTGAAATGGTTGGCCTAAGGTGTACTAACTGGTTTTTCATTCTGCATTCTAAACCTCTCCAACACCTTCTCTATATACTCACGCTAAGACAATGTCAATTTGCGATTTTTCATGTCTCTTTTTATTCTCATACCAAGGATTTTCTTTGCATCACCCAAATCCTTCATCGCAAATGAATTAGCTAATTTCTTCTTGAGCACATTTATATCCTACATATTAGAACCTGCAACAAGAATTTTATCTACATACAATAGCAAGATAATATAGCTTCCATTTTCTAGCCTTTAAAAATAAAAATAGTGATCAGAATAACATCTACTATAACCTTGTTCTATCATAAACCTATCAAACTTCAAATACCATTGGATTGGAGCTTTCTTTAGGCCGTACAAGCTCTTATTCAACCCGCATACCAAATTTTCCTTCCCTTTGACCTCATACCCCTATGGTTGCTACATATAAATCTCTTCCTCAAAATCCCCATGGAGAAAAGATGTTTTTATATCTAACTGTTCAAGATGAAAATATTATGCTACCATAAGACTTAAAATAATCCTAATTGAAGTCATTTTAACAACAGAAGAAAATATTTCATCAAAATATAAAAGTTTCTTTTGTGCAAACCCCTTTACAACAAGTCTAGCCTTGTACCGCGTTTTGCCTCCATCTTCTTCCTTCAACTTGTAAACCCATTTATTTTGCAATGATATTTTTCCTGTAGGAAATTGAACCAAATCCAAAGTCTAGTTATTTGCGAGGGAATCCATTTCCTCTTTCATTCCTTGCTCCCACTTATTTTTAGTGTCTACCTTTATTGCCTCTTCATAACATTCTGGTTCACCAGAACCAGTCAACAATAAATAATACAATGAATGAAAGTATCATCCAGGGGGTCTACTTAACCTAGTAGATATTATAACAACACTTGCAGGAGTTTGAGGTACATGTTTCTCTTATTTTTGTACATTTTGATTTTATGGTACCTTTGGAGTTTCTTTTTCAGTGATCTCATCAAGCACTGTGTATTCTTGTTTTTATTTTTCCTATTTCTTTCCTTGCAACTGATCTCTATACATGACCTTATCATTTAATATGACATCTCTACTCCTAATGATTTTGTGATTTTCATAATCCCATAAGAGATAACCAAAATCATTAACATTGTATCCAATAAAGGTACACTTCTTGGATTTTTCTTCAAGCTTTGTTCTATTTTCTTTATCAATATGGACAAATGCTTCACAACCAAAAGTCTTCAAAAAAGAATAGCTTACATTTTTACATGTTCATGCATCCTCTGGAGTTCCACCATCCAAAGAGATTGAAGGTCCTCTGTTTATTAAGTAAACAACAATATCTACAACATATGCCCAGAACTGTAAGGGAAAACAACCATGCAATCGCATACTCCTTGCATGCTCCATGATTGTCCTATTCATCCTTTTTGACGCACCATTTTCTTGTGGTGTTCCTAGAATGGTCTTCTCTCTATGAATCCCTTGGTATGCATAGTAATCATCAAACTCCCTGCTGCAATAATCACCTCTACTGTTTGATCTGAGACACTTCAACCTTTTTCCTGTCTCATTCTCAACCAAATCTTTCCATTTCTTAAAAGTATCAAAAACATCATATTTTTGTTGAATGCAATAAACCCAAGTTTTTTCTAGTTTCATCATCAATAAAAGTAACATAATAACGAGATACACCAAGATATGATACCTGAGTTGGTCCCCATACATCTTTATGCACAATCTCTAGCCTTTCACTCTTCTTTTCTTTTCCAACTCTGAGAAATTTGACTCTCTTATGTTTTCCATAAACACAATGCTCACAGAAATCCAAATCAATTTGTTTAAGATCTGGAAACAAATTTCTTTTGTGAAGTATATGCATCCCCTTCTCACTCATGTGTCCAAGCCTATGATGCCACAGTGTTGTATCAACTCCTATAGAAGCTAAATATATAGAAGAGTCAATATTACCAGTACATAAATACAATGTACCTACCTTCTCTCCTTTTTCTATCACCAGTGATCCTTTGGTGACCTTCCACAGCTTATTTGTAAATATGGATATACAACCTTCACTTTCCAACTACCCTGTTGAAATTAGACTTTTCCTTAGATATGGAACATGTATTACCTCTTTAAACAACCATTGGTTTCCATTCCTTTTCTTTATTTTTACCTTTCCCATTTAAACAATTTTGCATGGTGCATAATCATTCAAATGAACCTGTCCAAAATCACCTTGAACATAATCTAGAAAATTTTTCCTATGGGGTGTGGCATGAAATGAAGCCCCTGAATCTACTACCCAAGACTCAAAAATATTATCTATAGAAAGAATCAAAGCATCTTGTAACACATCACCTGTTACATTTTCTTCTTAATTTTTCTCCTATTATCCATCTCTTTGTTTCTTTGGAGCTCTACAGTCTTTCTTCAAATGTCCTTTCTTCCCACAATTCCAGCACTCTATCTTTCCCATTCTGGATTTGGATCTGTCCTTCCTAGAATTCTCGCAATTCCCTAAGCCCTTTCCTCTATCCCTTTGTCTTCCCCTGTTCTCCATGTTTAACGCATTACCTGATGTCTCACTTGTTCTTTTCCATCGCATTTCCTCGCTAAGGATAACACCAACAACATCATCAAATTTTAAAGTGTTTGAACTAGAGACAGAGTTACTTACAACCATGACTAAGTTGTTCCAACTTTCTATCAATGAGCACAAGATTAGAAGAGCCCTGATCTCATCATCAAAGTCCACTTTTACGGAACTTAGTTGATTAGTAACCGTATTAAATTTATTTAAATGATATGCAATAGACCCACCTTATGACATATTCATATTAAATAATATCTTCATTAGAAATACCTTATTGGACGTCGAGGATTTTTCATACAGTTTAGCCAATGCATCCATCAACTCCTTCTTTGTCTTTTCTTTCAAAATATCTAAAGCCACCAACACTGCCAGAGTTAGTCGTATCATTCCTAGTGCCTTTATGTCAAGAACCTCCCATTATTAGACATTCATGGCCATAGAATTCTTTGTTATTCCACCCAATGGTAGGAATATATCCTTCTGATATAAATAATCTTCTATCTGCATCTTCCATAACTCGTAGTTTTGGCCGTTAAATTTATCGACCCTAAAATTTCCATCTTTTTCCATTACTCCCACTTGAACCATGAACCCTCTTTTCTTGTGAGTTACCTTTTGCTCTAATACCAGTTATTAGAAAAATAGGATCCTAAAGCAATAAAATAAAATAAAAAATGCAGAAATAAAACACAGAAGATACACAATACAATAGAGACACACATATACATGGTTCACCCAGTGTGGGCTATGTCCACCAGAGAAATTTCCAGGTCCTTCCTTTTTATTATCCAACAAATGAATGGATACAACCTACAACACACCCGTTGTAACTTCCTCTTCTTTCTCTCACAATATCCTCTATTAGAATACAATATTTAAAATGATACATATCCACAATACATTTCCCTCATAAAAGAGTGTTTCCTTCTAGGGAAAAAAACCCTAACATAAATTATATCGTTAGATCTGCGACCTTATAATGAATGGTCCAGATTTACTATGAAATTACAATATACATTTACAAGGCAATTTTTCCTTCAGGGGCTTCGCCCCAAAACCCCTGTCAAGGGCTCACTTGCCCCCAGACCCTGCAGGGGGGGCAAGCCCCCCTAGCAACTCCCCTGCATGGAGGGGTGTTAGTCTTCCATGGTGTAAAGTCTTCATGGGGTATAAACATGGATGAAAACAAAAACCTTTGAATCATGAAGATAATCAGGCTCCACAACCAATAGAGTATACATTATGAATATCCCAATATATGTCGACAGACTTCTATTGGGCACTACCACATCAAAAAAATGATGTTTAGGGCCTCAAAATGACCTTGAAAGTTTGGGGCCCAAAAAGCTGTAGAAAAACTGCCAAAATGGAAACTATATGTTGAGCTAGTGGAATAGGTGGGCGACCACCGATGACCACCTGGATTAGTCCACCTTCATTAGGAATTGATGGCATCCATTGCATTGAGTGCCCCCATCAAATGGGGGAAGTTTTGTTGAAGTTGATGCTTGGTGAACCACTTTTCTTGGTGCAATAGTTGCCCTGCTTTGACAAACCAATAGATTTGGATATTTTGTTGGAGGGTGCCCTTAACCTATGTGTCCATGATGTGATCAATGGTTTCCTATTCCATACATTCAGGGTTTATATCTATAGGTGTCAAATCCTTTGCCACCTCTTATGTGTCGAGTAGTGGTGGAAAGTATGGTTGAAGGAGATCCACATTGAATATTGGATGTAATCCAAGGAAGGGGGGGATACTTAACTCAAAAGCATTGTCTCCCAAAACCTCAATGATTGTTTAAGGTCCATAGCGAAGTGGATGTAGCTTCTGATGGGGTATTTTAAGGAATTCTTTCAACAGATGCAACCAAAACTTGTCACCTACCTGAAAATTGTGGGGAACCCATTGTTGATCATGGCGTTGCTTGTTCTTAGCATTGGATTTATGCAAAATATAATGGACATGTTGGAAAATGTGATGAATTTGTTCAATGAATTTGGTGGCCTTGTCAGCCTCATATTTATCATGGGAATATTATTCCTATGTGCCATATGCAAGGGGAAATTCTACATCAATGGGGCCTAATGGTTGAAAGCCCACCTGAAAAGGGTTGTGGTCGATCGAGCTATGGAGTGATTTGTTGTAGTTTTTTTGGACATAAGGAAGGCTCACGTCCCATGTGCATGGATTCTTAGATTTGTACATGCATAAGAGATGCACGATCATCATATTGACAACATCTATCTTTCCATCAGTCTGAGGGTGGAAGGCAATGGATTTGGTGAGCTTGGTGTCCAACAGTGACCAAAGGCTCGACCATAATGTGCTCACAAATATTTTGTCCCAATCTGATATGATGGTCTATGGTAGTCCAAATTGTATCCATACATGCTCTATGAAGATCTTGGTGGTTCCCTTAGCTATGGTACTCTTCTTGTAGGCGGCTAGAATGGCCATCTTAAAGAATTGATCAACAACCATGAATACACAATCATTTCCATGCTTGGTGGAGGGGACACCTTACATGTAGTCCATTAAGATGGATTCTCGGGGCTCGTTGAGAGTATGCAGAGGGGTGTGTAGTCCTTGTTTATTAATGGTTGTCTTGGCAATGGAACATGTAGTTCATGATATCATACACTTACTAACATCATGTCGAAGCTTCGGCCAATATAAATACTTATGTAGTACTTCCACTATCTTCTCCATGCCAAAGTGTCTTGCCACTCGAATGATTTGGGATTCCCAAATAAGATTTACATGCTCGGTTGAAGGAACACATAGATGACCCAGATGGCATAGCAATCCATATTGAAGATGGAATTCAGCAATGGTCGTGCCTATTCCCAACATCCCGTAGGTCATAGCGAAATTGGGATTGTTGTCATAGATTTGGGACCACCCGAAGGTCTCATGCCAGCAAGACTCGAGCATCGTGTTTAGTGCTGCAACTGGAGGTCGACTAAGGAATTCAACGACATGATTGGTTCTCCCTTTCTTATACTCAATGTTGAGGTAAAAATTATGCAAGTATGTGGACCACTTTTGATGGTGGTTATTTTGCAATTTTCCTTGTGTTTTCATGAACTACAGAGGGCTATGATTTGTATGGATGAATGTATCCTTCCTTAGAATGTAATGCTTCCATTGGAAGCAGGCTTGTATGATGGAATGCATTTATTTGTCATAGGTGGGTTACTTACGTATGACATCTGAGATTGTCTCACTATGTTAGGCCATTGGATGATCGTGCTGAGTGAGAACGTCACCAAAAACATAATTGGAAGCATTGGTCTCAATCACAAATGGTTGTTTCATATCGGGTAAGGCGAGCACCGAGGTTGAGGATAAGTGATGTTTTAGATAATCAAAATATTTTTGTTGTGATCTGAGCCACAAAAATTGGGATTTTCCACCACACTTCGCCACTTGGCTGAGAGTGCATGCGATATGGGAGAACCCCAATACAAATATGAAATAGAATTTGGTGAGGCCTAAGAATATCTGAAGCTCGGTGAATGTTGTTGGGGCTGGCAAGTCACAAATAACTTGGATCTTGGTTGGATCAACATGCACACCATTCTCATCTACAATGTATCTGAGGTATTAGACCTTTTTCATGCCGAATGAGCATTTCTCTAAGTTAGCATATAACTTGTGTTGTTGCAAAGTGTGGAGGACCCGCCAAATGTGCTACAAAATTTTTTCCCAACTCTTGTTGAAGAAGAGGATAAAATCTAGATATACAATGTTAAGTCCTAAATAATGGCTCATTACCCCTTAATTGGGGCATATTACATTAGTAATGTTATTTTATTTATGTTGGATTTAGTCCATTAGTTGTAATTATACCTCCTAGTCTCCTATATATACCAAGGTATCTATGATTAAAATTTTAGCTTATGGGTCATCTTAAATTTGTAGATACACCTTGTGGAAGATAGGGTATCTGACTAGTCCTATTGACTAGTATCAAGAAGGTGTTCCAGGTAAAACAATCATAACTTCTTCCTAGAGTATCCAAATTGAGTGAGACCAGTTGCATTGGATAGTGGACAGTCTTTAGTATTTTTGGTACAAGTTTTAGAATTGTATATCAATTATTTTGTGCGGGGAACGCTATACAAGTGAGATCTCCTGGAAAGGCCAAAAATCAACAAGTTGCAGGGAAGTTACCATAAATTCCACTTGGCACACCCAATTTTGATCAGACCTGTGGAATTGCAGAGAAGAAATATCAGATAAATATAAAAAAGAAATTTTCATACCCAGAAGGGCCGAAACTTTGGAGATACAGCAGAAGAAAGATTGTCTAGCAGAACCACCTCAAAATCAAGTTTCAAAAGTGATACTTGGCCAACATGCCACCCAAAAAGGGAACTTCTACACCAAATAAGGCTCCAGACAATCCTACATGGACTCTTGATGAAGGTGAAGAAATGTGTAGGGACATAAATGATTTACAAAAGAAGACAGTAACAAAAGATGAACTACAAGAGATGATGGAGGGTTTAAAAGGGGAGATCATGGAAGGATTGAAAAATTTCCTAATAGAGAGGACACCTGAAAGTGAAAATGTATCCCATGAAATTCATGATGAGGACACAAGGAAGGTGAATCAAGAATGGAGAAACTCCAACTTTGGGTTGAAGACCAACCTTTGAAAATTTGTGTTAGTATTTTTTGATGATATACTAATCTATAGCAAATCTTGGGAGGATCATGTGCGACATGTTGACAAGGTGCTACAACTACTAAAGGAGCAACAACTATATGCCAAACCATCCAAATGTTTCTTTG
>ML784485.1:569630-580842 GCA_009831015.1 Picea engelmannii
TAATAATACATCGAATATCTCTCATATCTCATATGAATAAAAACCAACAAATATCACATATTAACATGTCGACTCAAGTAAATCATGAAAATATTAAGAAGGGTAAACTTATCAAAGTACCATATCGACACCCAAATCACAAAAGTTTTAGCATGCAAGAATCAATGTACCCATAATATCCAAAGTACCTAACTAGAGTCAATATCATACTTATATATAGAAGCATATGAAGATCCATACAATTCGAAATCAACAACAAAGAAGATTGAATCCATAATCTTATGATCAAAGAGTTTAAGAAAAAATCCACCTAGGATGGATTGATTCTTTCTCAATGTGATAATATTGTTTAAAACTTCGACATCTTATTGCCTCGTGTTCGCAACCTAATTAAATAAACGAACATTACAAGAAGATGGATCATTGTATTAGAATAAGGACCTCTAACACCAATTTAAACTTCATTTTTCTTTTCTTTTTATTACCTTGGCATTCTTATAGACAAAACTAATGTTACACAACAAAAAAAAATTCACAAGGTGCAACAATGTTTAGTCATCCTTAGAAACCCTCACTCATTTTCAAATGGCTTTACACTTTTTCTCTACAAAGATGATAATTCATTATTGAAACAAGAAAAGACTATCTTTTTTGTTTGGTGTTATATAAAAACCTTCATATTATATATTAACCATTTTTTACTTTATGTTATATAACCATTTTTTTACTTTATGTTATATAATTACCATTTTTTACTTTATGTTATATAACATAATTGCAATGCATGTATCCATCATTGCATGTAGTACTGGAGTTCCTTCATTGATTTTGATTCCTGATGAACCTAATTTTTAATAAGTTTTCCTTGTGTTCGTATAGTACACACGCTTTCTTACATATCATGTGCTGTCAATCATTCAAGTAAGGAACACGTACATGATTGAAAATCTTCAAAGATCCATTATCTATCCACGGAACAACGTTGATTGGAAAAAAATTAGGAAAACTTCAAATATAGAATAGGTTATAATTGGGAATGCTTTCTCAAAATTTATATATTTGTTTTATAAAAAAAATATAAATTTAAAGGAAATATGTGAATTTTTTTGTTTGTTAGCTTGGTTTTTGTTTGTTAGCGTGGTTTTGATATGTGAGATTAATTTGTGGTTGAGAAATAACGATTCAGGGGCATCTAACTTATTAAAATTTGTATGGTATGGATCATATCAACTTTTAATATGGTTGGATTTTTTTAGGTGTCTCCTCTCGATAGCTCCGAGTTTCGAACTTGGATCACCATGTAGAATGAGACTCATCAAAACTAATTGTGCTTGCAAGATTTGTAAATATGTGAAATATTTGTTATGCTTATAATATTAATAAATTAAATTGGAAAAAAATTGAAACCTATAAAAATTTAAATTTAAAAACGAATACACTATAATAACAAACATTCTATAATAAAAGTAGCCTTCTAAGCATACCAAGAAATGGTCCATTTTCCACTACTTAAAATAACAGAAAGGGGAAATCAACATTATTCACCTAAAATTTAGCATGGATAATTTTGGATTGATGGAATCCCAAACAACACATATTAACATTATACATGTGAGTTATAGAATATTTAATTTAATCATTATAAATATTATTTTATTACAAGGTTTGTTGCAAATTATTTTAAAAATATTTTTTTTAGAAATTAATAAAAAAAAATGTGTAATCTTTATAATATTAAAAAAAATAAAGAATAAAAAATGTTTTATTTCAAAATATTTTTACAATTTAATTATACAATATTTATAATATTGATGATCTTCCTAACTTGTTAACTTACAAAATATTCAAGAAAGTTAAGAAAGTTTTTTTACATTATGTTTTTATTATAAAAATAAAAAGATAAAGAAATCACTTAATCATCAATTGTTTAAATATTTGAAGAATTGTCTATAGGGGTTTGGTCTAGTGGCCAGCAGACGTGTTGTCAAGGCGTTCGTGCTGCTAAGCAGGTCACAAGTTCAAACCTCGACTTAACCGGAGGTCGTGCTTGCGGGCGATGTGGTTCTCCCTAGGGGTTAACGATACCGAATCAATTAATTGTGTATCATTTTTATTAAGGTTTAATAAATAAAAATGAATTTCAATAGAGAATAATAATTATTAAATCATCATAATTTTTCAAAATCTAATATATTTTCAATATAAAATTTGTTTTATGAAAATTAATAGATGGAGCTTGTACACTTGGAAACTATGGCTAGTCCCTGGCCTCTCACAGAAGAGTTCTCCCACCCTCCTCACATTCTTCTAGACATTTTACATGCTCCTCGATGGTGTTAGAAAGGTCTTGGTTTCCTTTTGTTGGCATTCTGACCCACGAGTCTGCCTCGATTCAACCCCCTAGTGCTCAATCCACAAGCGGCCTCAAGGAAGGTGTTTCTTTTCCTTCAAGTGGCCTTTCTTTCAAAGATGTAGTTATGAAATATTTTGGCACCCAAATTTTTGGGTTAATCTCATGTGCATGTACAAACAAAGTTGTGCACACCCATCCTGGTTTGACATGTGCCTAATCTAATGCACAGAGAATGACAAGAAGGACACGTTGGATCGAGTTTTGAAATTACGCGCCAAGATTGAAGTCTACCAAGTGCATGTCAGGCTGAGTTTTTTCAGTTGTGCCAAAAATCAAGAAGACGCATGTCAGAATCAAGAAAGAAATCATCATGAAACCTTCTCGAATAATTACTTCCAACAACACAAGGGAGTGTGAAGCTGACAAAAGATGAGTTGGTGAGGCAGTTAAGATTTCCCCAATTCCAGAAGGCTATGTGGATTGCAGGTAGGTCCCGGAAGCGTGTGAGGCAGTTTTTCAATAGAGTGAGTGGAGCACAGCTAAAAGAGATAGAGCTCCCAAGAAGAGAAAGATATAAAAGGGAGAAATGACATCAGAAACAGAGTAAGTCAATCAAGGGGATTCACTAAGTTGTTGATGTTAGTTGTCCATTGTCCAGAGCTCTCTTTGAGCCTTTGTAATAGTGTAATGTTGTAATTCTTTTGAATAGAGTTTGAGTCTGTCATACATTTGAAGTCTAAAGGGATGCAACATGTTGTAATTATGGGGAATTATCTAAAGAGGATGTGACACTATGTTTCTATGAATATAGTTTTCTTAATGTATGTGTGTGTTCAATGGAATGGAAGGAGTAATAAAGGTGCAACAACTATAATATATCGTGTGCCACTCATGTGTTATTTGAATGTGTGTGTGTGTATTTTTTTACATATTGATGATAGTAATTTATTTTTAATGGAGTGTATGAATTCTATCTTGGATGGATCCATGTGTATTTAGTCCTTCATCCCCATCACAAGACTAGATAGTCTATGTGATCCTCATTGTGTCTTGTGTGAGAGCTTCTTTGGCCTTGGTTGATGATTGATATGTCGATGCTTTGGGGTTTTTGTTGTTCAACTCTGGATGAACCATGGGTCTAAACTCTCGAGTGTTAAGAAGGACAAGTGCAAGCGTGAAACGACCCAACAAATTGTTTTTTTGTTGGGAGTTGAAAGTCGTGTATGGAATGATGAAGGCAAGAAATAAGGTGGTATCCATCTCGGGAGGAAATTCAAGACTGGATAACTAAAAATGAGCATGAGTTTTCCCTATGAGAAACTTAGGGTCTGAGAGTGAATGTGAAGAGATGGAAAGATAAATATATTTATATTGATATGCATGCAATGTTCTTTGTTGAATTTCGTTGTTTGTTGTACGAATGGATGAAAAGGAAAACTGCTATTGATTTTGTTGTGTGGCCTTTAGAACCGGTGGTGTGGGATCAAGCTGCACTTGATAGATTGAAGGTGTTGGACAATAAGTGGACTCGGGCCATTTTTTTTTTGGTTTTCTCGAGTAAAGGAGGGTTATATTACTGAATTTGTTGTGGAGTACACTAATTCTTTTAGCGATGCTAAAAGAAAATTTGCAGAAGATCCTAGGAAACAAATGATAGAAGAGATTCCACTCTAGATAAATATATCTCTCATGGAGAAAAGGATAATGTGCTTGTGTCGAGACCTTTATATGGTATATTTTATGCCTAATTTTACCTCTCTTTACCTTACTTTCGCTTCACTTATACACCCATTGGTCAGTCATTTAACTATTTTACAATGAATTGGCTCTTAGATTTAACAAACTATAATTTGGTTGCTTTTCTATGAAATATATTAGGGTGTTTGATTAAAGTTTCTTTCATTTTTAATATATGTGCCTAACCTAAGGTATGAAGTGTAGGCTCCTTCCTCATGCCAATAATAAAAACTCCAGGCATTATAACATTGGTTTTGAAGATTATGAGCAGGAAATTCAAGCATGTGGAAATCTTGTGGTTTATGGGTGCCATTACTTCATTTTTCCATTCCAAAGAGTTGTTGGATAATTGTTGCTTACATCGATCATGGGTCTCATTTGGAGCATCTTTGGATGGTTATCTTGCTTCCCACTCATTGTCTGGGTATTTTGGACATACGAGAGATTATCATTTTTGTTTTGGACGAGTTAGTCTTTACCCACGTTGCCCACATGAGCTTGGATCAAGCCCTCTCAATGCTTGGATTGAGTTGGGTGCATACTTTCAGTTTTTTCTGCGTTTATCAAGTTGTTTTTCATGGGATTCAATCCCCTATTGTATATATATTGTATTTGTCCCAAGAGGGCATAGAAGATGGATGTTATGTTGCCGAAATGAACCTCTAAAACTTTGTTACATTCTGAATATGATTTGCTATTTGAATAAAGCCATTTCATGTTTATTTTGTTGCATAAGTTGTGAGAGTGTGTGTTGATCTATTCTAAGGCTTTTTGGCACCTAGAGAAAGGGTGCACTCAAGGTACCAATTTTCTAATGCATTTTATATTTAATTCTATGTTTTCTTATGCATAATCTTAGATTAGATGTATGGTTGATTTTTAAAGTGTGTTTCAGATTTAACTTTCAGTTGTAGAGTAGATCTTTAATTGCGGGTTGTTTAAATTTGTATTGCTATCGTTTTCATGTGAATTTCTAGTTTAGAAATCCCATGGGTAATTGCTAAATGTTAAGATTCTTTCTTTCTATAATTTGCAAGTTTATGTTAATTAGTATTTTGATGATTTGCAACAATTTCTTTTAATTTATTTGTATTTAATTTGATTTGTGGATTAGTGTTGGAATTGATCCTTAGACCAAGAGATGGGCCAAGTTTTTCATCCTTGACCTCTTTGGAAGCCAACCTGAGCTCAAAATCAAACCCCAACTCTGAGTCCAAAAGTCTTAGCCATCTCTTAGAAGTTTGTGTTCATTCTTAGAGTCATCTTTAGCTTTTAAGCTTAACATCCCTTTGACAATCAATCTGAGCTACCCTCCTACACAAACAGTGTCGGTGCCTCGCAAGAATTAAGAGATCCTTGGTTGATATATTAAATGTTTAGGTGTCTTTACCTGTAGAATCATCTCTATATAAAAACATTGAAAATAAAGTGGAAGCATCAACATTCATATATAAAAAGGGGAATATTGAAAAAAATAGAAATTATAGTGTGGTGAGAATCTATTATTCTCGTGAAAAGCCCATTTATCTCCCTTATTATGTTCCAGATAGAATTATTTCCATAGAGGTTGCAAGACAGTATAGGTTTTGGGTACATTTATTCTATGAGAAAAGGAAGAGACAATGCATTCCATTGCCATGGAAAATTGGGGAAATTTTATTAAGAAGCATTTCCAAAATCGATGAATTTGAAATACAATTTGACCCAAACCATATTTTTATTGACCAAATGACATTTTTTAGATTTAACATTTCACTGATTAATACATTTTAATTTGAAGAAGAGGAGGGTGATAGTCAGGACTCGCTAGCACCAATTGTCAAAAGAAAAATAGATGATATTGAGACTATTGTTAGTACAACATACCAACATAAGAATAGGGGAAGAGTGGAAAATGAAAGAAGTGCTCACTCTCCCAATGTTTCATAGAAAAGATTCCCACCTAATCAAAGCTTTTAGTCAACAACACCAAGACAAAATAAATTTCAACTAATAATTCTGATGATGGAGGTGACAAAAACCCTTCGAAGCGAAGGTTGAACCGGTCTTATAAACTCCAAGTTAAAAGAAAAAAAAAATTATCAACAAGAGGTAGAACAACACATACCTAAGAACAATATTATCCTTGAAGATATGGATCTAGACATGGACATTGAGAATATACAATTCCCGGATGATGAATAGAGATTACAAGAAAGTAAGGAAGTTGTAGCGAAAATTGCAATTCAAGAAGAAGTATTTTCAAAGGAAGAATCCTTGATTGTTCATAATTCCTTGTTTGATAAAAGTACTAGAAAATTAATTTTTGAAAGATTAGTTAAAAAAATAAAAGAATCCAGGAAAAAACTAGCTCAAAGTTTGATCTCAGTGGTGTACCTCCTTCCAAAATTTCCAGAATGCACAGAAATACTGGTGATGCTTTATAAATGTTGGTAGATGATATGGAGGCTGAAAATATCATGCTTAAAGAAATGGTTAACGAATTAGAGTCTACTCTAATGCCACCTCCTATATTTTCTACTATGTTTCAACAGTCCAAACTTGGAAAAGCTCTAATAAAACCCCAGAATCAAGTTAAAGCTTGAAAGGAACATCGAGTCTACTTGTTGCAGTTAAGCGTTATATTAGAGAAAACATTAAGAAGAGAATTTCTCTCATTTTAGAGACATGGGATTTAGCAAGTAGTTTTGTCTCTTTCGGTTCCAAAATTCAAAATTTTAGAGAATACCTACAACCTAACCTAAAAAATGATGAAGGTTTTTATAAAGATGTTGTAATTACATTTTTTTAAAAAACTTTTGGTTTGACCAAGCTCAAGAGAAAAGAAGAAGATTTTCCATCCCTAACACATGTCAAACAATTAAAATCATGTTGGGTGAAGAGAATTAAAACCTTAAAGGAGTTATTAGATGATCTTGATGTTTTGAGTGTTAAAAAGGGTGAAGCTTATTTGAAGTTGGTCGAGTTAGACCTTGCAGGAACTACTGGTTAAGTAGAATATCCTAAATTGATTTCAAATTATATTCTCATGATAAGGAAACAACTTGAGGAGCATGTGGAAATATTAAAGGGCATATCAGCGGAGAATTTCAACAGCATGACCGAGTATACGGAACAGGATATTGAAATTTGACTTGTAGAATATGTAAATAAAATGAAGACATTGAAATTACATTAAAATAACTTTCAATTAATCTCAGATAATTTGAAAATACAGTATTTGATATAAGAGTTAAACAAGAGACAATCGTTTCTCCTATGTGTGAATACATTGAGAATTGGTTAAAGTTAGCTTTAATCAAAATTAATGAAGAGGATCAAATGGAAGTGGTTGGTATCGGTCGTGAAACTGTTACCAAGGAGAATATAAGAGCAACATCAATCACAAAATGATCAATAGATTCCATCATACTGAGTAATACATATCACGTTATTCCCAATTTGTTTCTCTTCCTATTCAAAAGTCATCCAGTTTTGTTTTATCTATCCCAAGAATAACATAACTGATTTTCTGATCTTTCTCTTTTTGTCTTCCTTTCAGGTCTTTCCCTATTATTGTTTCTCGTATTTATTTTACAGTCCATGGGAACCCGATCCCAATCCATCTTTGGACGAATGCAATTTAAAATTTAAGACTATCAAAGACTATATTACTTTTTGAAAAAATCCTAGAGAACTACTTCGGGGATAAACTTTAATAATATCTTTTGAACTCTGAGTTTTGAGGATTGGATATTTAAAGGCTTCCTATCGTATTCTATTATGTTTTCAATTAAAAGACTCTTTTAAATTTCTCTCATATGTGAGCCTATATCTTCCCTTCCTTGAATGTGATAAAAAATATTTAAATTATGTGATGGATGTGAGATTTGTATTATGTTTCTATAATTGTTATTTCTTAATTATATTTCTTCAAATGTTATAGTTTATGAGTGAATATTCCTAGTCCCTTTCCCAGGAAAATCTTCGATGTATGTATTTTTTTAAATTTATTTGATTCATAAAGATATGGAGTTTGTTATCTAGCATTCTCTTATTTTTCAAGTTATTGTCCCAAGATAATTAAAGATAAATCTTTGAATAATATACAAAGGAGTACCACCTCTTTAAAAATGCGGGAGGATTCATATCCTCACGAGATTGTTGTTTCTATCTTAACCAATTCAAAAACCAACTCCGTGTTCCATGGAACAGGTAAGGATGATGCAAAACATCACTAGTTTTACATGTGAAGCAATATGGTCTGTGAAGAGGATCACAAACAAAGCAACAAACATCGTGCAGTTGGAAACCATATTTAGGTAAAGAGCCTTGACATTGTACATGAAATACAAGGCCACTATGTCAATGGGATAGATGAGGTCTCTAACATAGATCAAGATGGATTTACTGGAGGACTTTCAAAATCCCAAGTATGAATCTCGGTGTATTACTAAGATCAAGGAGATTAAGCAGAGAGGAGGAGAAACTGTGTGGGACTATGACAAACGGTTTAATATTTTATTGGATAGGATGGCGTTCTAGATTCAGGACGTGCAACACAAAGAATGGTTTACTGTAGCTTTTCTTCCCCATAGGTTTATTGTGAGGTTTCTTCCCCGTATCTAAGTCTCACTCACCCTGATCCAGATTATTTTCAAAATGAAATGAGAGGAGAGATATTACAATGAAATACTCACAAAAATTTCCAGAAACAGAGAGATATAGCAATATATGATTTTCATTATTGAAATAAATGTACAGAGACTGTAAAAATATAGAGTACAAGACTCACTAGAATGGTAGAAACTTTATCTCTAAGAAGAGATGTGATGACCACGCTCTTTCGCAAGAAGAAGATTACAATAAGGCTCTGAAGGCATTTTCATGATAAACATGAATACCAAAACACTAGACATCCAAAAACCTAACCCTAGGAGGTGAAGCGCCAAAAGTCATGTGGGCCCCGTTGGGGTAAGTTAGTACATTAACTTCCCGGGGTCGTAACTTTTTCATATGATCTTTGTTTTAGGCGTGTGATAGAAACCTTCCCTTTTATCTTCAATACTCGACAATAGAGTAATGACATTATTACATATGTAATGCAAGGTGTATAGTGGGAGGTGTCTGGTTAGTGCAGCAGAGAACTATAGGTTCAAATCCTGCAACTTCTAAGTTGTATTTATCGTTGTTAAAACCATGATGACCGTATTCATGAACAATTATCATTTGTTCTCACATCATCTTACTATTAACCAATCACAGTACACCCCACCATTTTATGTATCCCATATGTATTGCACTTGTTCCAATAACCAGTTACTGTTAAGAACCAAATATCAATATAGCATAGAAAAACCTCAGAATAAGTACTCAACGCCTTGAAAAGGAGAGAAATTCAGATAATAAGCCTCTTCGAGGGGGAAACCTCCTTATGCCCACATAAATGTACAATTCCAAGATGATTCCAAATGAAAATGTCTCCTTGGTATATATAGGAGACTAGGAGGTCTAATTACAACTAATGGAATAAAGCCGACATAAATAAAATAACATTACTAATGTAATATGCCCCAATTAAGGGGTAATGAGACAATATTAGGGCTTAATATGCCCCTCCCCTTGAGACAAGTGTTGTCCGCAACGCTTGAGTAACTCTGGATGCTTCTGTATAAAAGACTCATCTTCCCAAGTGGAATCTTCAGCTGGTAGTTTCCTCCATTTAATGAGATACTCTGAAATGGATCTATTCCTCAGCTAGTGAAATCTTGTGTCAGTGATGGCTTTAGGCTCCAATATGATTTTTCCTTTCTCTTCAAGTTCTAGCAATATAGTTTGAATTGGGATCTTGTCGTCTATAACCTTCTTTAAGCATGAAACATGGAAAACTGGGTGTACTCATGAAGATGAAGGCAACTCCAATTTGTATGCCATAGTACCACTCTTTTGCAACACCTTATAAGGGCCATAGTAATTTGGTGATAATTTATTATCCTTTTTGGCTTGCTGGAGGGACATATGTTTGTATGGTTGTAGTCTTAAAAACACCCAATCCCTTACTTCAAAACTTCTTTCACTACGATGTTGATTTGCTTGTTGTTTCATGTGATTTTGTGCCATGGTCAGGTTGTCCTTTAAGATTTCGAGAACTTGTTGTTGATGCTCGATGTGATCTTCCACTGCTTGAACCTTATATTTTTCTTTTAGAGAAGACATGATGGAAGGAGGGTGGTATCCATAGAGTGCCATAAATGGTGTCATTTTTGTTGCAGTATGAAAGGAAGTATTATACCACCATTTTTCCAAGGGTAACCATTTGAAACATTGTGTTTGTTTATCAGAGACAAAGCAATGAAGGTAGCCTTCCAGACATTTGTTCACTATCTCGGTTTGTCCATCAGATTGAGGATGATAGGATGAGCTATGAGCCAATTGAGTACCCACACAAGAAAATAATTATGTCCAAAAATGTCCAGTAAAGATGGGATCTCTATCACTTACAATAATCTTTGGGCTGCCATGTAGCTTTTGAACTGTCTCCATGAATACGGTGGCAACTGTACTAGATTTGAAGGGATGAGAGAGTGCACAAAAGTGTGCCTACTTTATCAATATATCAAAAATAACCATGATGACACTCTTTCCTTTAGACTTCGGTAACCCTGTGATGAAATCCATGGAAACCTCCTCCCAACGCTGACTTGGGATGGCTAATGGTTGTAAAAGACCTAGGATGTTAATTATTTAAACCTTATTTTGTTGGCAAACCAAACATTCTGCCACAAACCTTTGAACATCAGTTTTAAGGCCATCCCAAAAAAACTCCTTCTTGACTCTATGGTAGGTTTTCAAAAATCTTGAATGCCCTCCTACTGGAGAGGTGTGCAATTCCAATAATACCTTTTGTTTGAGTTGAGAGTTATTACATAAATATAAGCAATCTTTGTACTATAGTGAATCATTTTTCCATGTAAATGTATCTGATGCATTGGAATCCTGATGCAACCTTTGAATGAGAGTCCACACTTTTTTGTCATTCTTCCATTCATCCCTTGCTTCTATTATCCAATCGGGTTGGATGATCGAGATAGCACAGAGAAAGGCCTCAACATCTTCATCCTTTCTTGAGAGTGCATCTGCCAC
>ML784485.1:583441-600780 GCA_009831015.1 Picea engelmannii
ATCGATACCATACAAATTGATTGGGTTCTAAATATAAAGAAGCAATTCGTACCTTTTGTGTATGTGGCACATTATGTAGATCAAAGAATTGCTCCATCTGAAGTATCAATGTGATTGGGTCCTTGCCATTAAACTTCCTCATATCGATCTTAGGAACATGGTTGGTCTTCAACCCAAAGTTGGAATTTATCCATTCTTGATTCACCTTCCTTGTGTCCTCATCATGAATTTCATGGGATACATTTTCACTTTTAGGTGTCCTCTCTATTATGAAAATTTGCAATCCTTCCATGATCTCCCCTTTTAAACCCTCCATCATCTCTTGTAGTCCATCTTTTGTTACTGTCTTCTTTTGTAAAAATCATTTATGTCCCTATGCATTTCTTCACCTTCATCAAGAGTCCATGTAGGATTATCTGGAGGCTTATTTGGTGTATAAGTTCCCTTTTTGGGTGGCATGTTGGCCAAGTGTCACTTTTGAACCTTGATTTTGAGGTGGTTCTGCTAGACAATATTTCTTTTGTTGTATCTCCAATGTTTCGATCGTTCTGGGTATGAAACTTTATTTTTTGTAGTTCTCTAATATTTCTTCTCTGCAATGCCATAGGTCTGATCAAAATTGGATGTACCAAGTGGAATTTATGGTAACTTCCCCACAACTTGCTAAGTTTTGGACTTTCCGGGAGATGTCACTTGTATAGCATGCCCCGCACAAAATAATTGATATAAAATTCTGAAACTTGTACCAGAAATACTACAGACTGTCCACTATCCAATGCAACTAGTCTCACACAATTTGGATACTCTAGGAAGAAGTTATGATTGTTTTACCTGGAACACCTTCTTGAGATTAGTCAATAAGACTAGTCAGATACCCTATCTTCCACAGGGTGTATATACAAATGTAAGACGACCCAGAAGATGATTTTTTTACGACAGATACCTTAATAATTTCTGTGAATACCCTCTAGAATTCAGGGTTTGAAACATTACAGAAACAATTTTATAGAGAAAATTCCGCAATGACTCAATTCAGGATGATTCCAGAACCCTATCTTGCACAGGCTGTATCTCCAAAATTATAAGGCCCCATGAGCTGAAATTTTAACCCAACGTACCTTGATCCATATGATAAATATATTCCAAGCCATTCCTTATGAAACATTGTAGAAAAAAAGATATAGCAAAAATTCCAAGGTGTCTCAAATGTAGCAGCGAAACCCCAAGACCTTGAGCTCTGATACCATATGTTAAGAACCAAATAACAATATAGCATAGAAAAACCTTAGAATAAGTACTCAACGGCTTGAAAAAGAGAGAAATTCAGATAATAAGCCTCTTCAAGGGGGAAACCTCGTTATGCCCACATAAATGTACAATTCCAAGATGATTCCAAATGAAAATGTCTCCTTGGTATATATAGAAGACTAGGAGGTATAATTACAACTAATGGAATAAAGCTGACATAAATAAAATAACATTACTAATGTAATATGCCCCAATTAAGGGGTAATGAGCCAATATTAGGGCTTAACAGTTACTTAGTGGAAGATCGTGTACGAGTTCCCAATCACCCTTTCTTTTGTGCATTTTAAGTTACAACGACATCTCAGAGTATGACCAAATTGATTCCCTAGTAAAGAAAATAATTGGAAACTTATTTGAATTACTAGGGTACTGTTGGAAAGGTATTTTTGAGAACTACGCATTATGTCATCAAACTCTAACTCTGTCTATAGTTTGATTTTGTAAAGCCAAGAGAACATTGTTTAGAGCCCCAAAACAGCCCTGGAAGTACAGAAAGTTGTACTGACATGAAAACTTCCAAAATAAGCCAGTTGGAATAGGTGGTCGTCCACCAATATCCACCTAGATGTTGTGTAGGGCTTCAGGATAGCCCGTAAGTGCAGAACCCATAATTACAAAGAAATGTCCTCATTACAAAGAAACGTGTTGAACTGAAAACTATCCAGATGAGCCAGTTGGAATTTGGAATAGGTGGGTGGCCACCAATATCCACCTAGATCAATCCTCCCCCTTAGGAAACAATGGTCTCCATTGCGTTGAGTGCCTAGGGAAGAGGGGAAAGTGTTTTCTGAATCTCAGTGAGTTGTGTGCCTTGTTGGAGAAGTTGCACTACTTGGTTTGTGGAAGGTTGTCACAGACTTGTTGTTGGCAGGGTTGAATCTATTCCACCAACCTGTTGTCTCTGGGCTTGATGGGGAATTGTGTAGGCACCATTGTAGGAGAAGAAACAATATCTCCTTTCTCTTCTGCAATCTGATTCTATTGGATAGAAGGTGTTGAGGCTGCAGTGGTTGTAGTGGCCTTCTGTGCATCCTTTGAATAGACTTTGAAGAGGATGAATTTCGCAGTGTGAAAGATTACCTTGCGGCACTGTTTTGGTGGAACAATAGTCATAACTACCTCTAGTTTCCTGTAGAGTTGACCCCCAAGAGTAATAATGACACTACGAGGTCGAGATTCATAAACAACATGATGTTTCCACATATATGGTTATCCCAAAACAACATCAAAGACATCAAGAGGGAAAACATCACACACTACCTCATCCTTGAAGGGTTGGATTCCATAGGACATGCATCACTATTGGCTGACACAGATATCTCATCCCTGGTGAAGCCACCCAATGTTGTATGGCTGCGGGTGTGGTGTTTTGGACAACCCCAATTGTTTGATGACCTCAACTGAGATGAGGTTCTTTTATTTGTTGCTATCAACAATGAAATGCAACGGGGTCTCCTTCACCCAAATGTGTGAATCGAAGAGGCATTCCCCCTCCTAAGAATCTACTGGTTCTTTTGGTTAAATTGTTATGGTCGCGACAATAGCAGTGGGGTCTACGTCAATGATCTGTCTGTTTTTAATATTTTCTGGATCAGATTCTGAATCTGGGTTCAGCTCCTTGTATTTGACCTTGGCCACCAATGACTATTTTGAGTGACATTCATCGGTGTTGTGCTAGGGGATTTTTTCGAAGTCACACCACTTTCTAGTGTCATTCTTCGTCTTTTATTTACCCTTCTTTTCCTGTGTCTTGGAATGATTTTTGGGAGGTTGTTGGTTAGGGTCATATTTACCATGCTTTGGTTGTTTCATATTTGCAGACCCGAACTCCCATTTGTTTTGGTGCCTAAATAACTACTCGATTTTGACAACATATCGATAGGAAGCTCCCAATGATGAGATGTTTAGGAAATCCATTTCGGTTTGGGTGTACCTATGCAAAGCCCCATGGTATTTTAGAACCAGATGTTGCTCGGAGTATTTGATACCCATCTTGGTGCACAAGGTATGGAAAGTGTTTGTGAACTATGACATTATTTGGCTCTTCTCTTGCCGCAGTGTGGTCCATCTGGTCTTCATATTTATCAATAGGGTAGTATTGTTCCTCGAACGCATCCACAAAAAAATCCAAAGTGGGCTCGACCCCATATATTCTAGATTCCTCTGTGGAAATTTTCTCCCAGTAAGTTTCCCACCAATGTTTGACATCGAGTAGAGCCTTGAGGAGTGCAAAGGTGATCTTTTCCCTATAAGAAAAATTGTGAATAGAGAAATAACCTTCTAACAGATTCAACCATTTTTCTAAGGCATCTGCATCTATCTAACCTTCAAATATGTGAAGATCAAAATTAATTTGTACCTTCAAGGGAGAGGTTCCTCCAAAGTGGTCGCTTGATGAAGATGCACCTATTACTATTGACAGGCGTTGAAGGAAGTGGGAAAAATTCTCCATCATTTCGTCCCTATGTCTTGCGAGATCTTGCTCAAGCAACAAGTTAATAAAATATTTTGCTCCACCGTTTTTATTTCTGGCCGCCATCGAGGGTCTGTTTGGTGTGCAAGAGAGATTTTCCTCAAGAGATACAAGCTCGAGGCCCAACTTGGTATACTTGGACCTCATCGGGGACATGCACTAAAAAATGGTCAAGAGCAACCTGCTCTGATACCACTGATCTGGATTATTTTCGAAATGAAATGAGAGCAGAGAAATTACAATGAAATACTCATAAAAATTTCCAGAAACAGAGAGATACAACAATAAATGATTTTTATTACTGAAATAAATGTACGAAGAGTTTAAAAATACAGAGTGCAAGACTCACTAGAATGGTGGCAGCTTTATCTCTAAGAAGAGATGTGGTGGCTATGCTCCTTCGCAAGAAGATGATTACAATGAGGATTTGAAGGCATTTTTATGATAAACATGAATTTCAAAACCTTAGACATCCAAAAACCTAACCCTAGGAGATGAAGCACCAAAATTCGTGTGCGCCCCGTTGGGGTAAGCTAGTACATTAACTTCTCGGGGTCGTAACTTTTGCATATGATCTATGTTTTAGGTGTGTGATAGCCCGTTGGAAAGGTCTTTTTGAGAGCTACGCATTATGCCATCAAAATATGACTTTTTCTACAATTTGACTATGGCAAGCCAAGAAAACACTATTTAGAACCCCAAAATGACCTTGGAAGTACAAAAAGATGTACTGACATGAAAACTTCTAAAATAAGCCAATTGGAATAGGTGGGAGGCCACCAATATCCACCTGGATACTGTGTAGGGCTTCAGGACAACATTGTAAGTGTATAACCCACAATTACAAAGAAATGACCTCTCTACATAGAAACGTGTTGAACTGAAAACTGTCATGATGAGCCAATTGGAATTTGGAACAGGTGGGTGGCCACCAATATCCACTTGGATCACACCCAAAAGAACGTGATTAATCAAGAGAAGGAAGTATATATTTTTATGCACTTGAAGGCCAAATTAGGAGGGGTTGAGACATCAGTGAGATTTGCACAGGTGCAGTCACAACTTTCCAACCTACAATGTAGCTACAAGATATGGAAAAGACAAAATTCATGCACAAGCACGTATGGTGTGCCACATGTCATGTTGAGGAGAATTGCAGGGATGATTGCCCCGTACTTCTAAATTATGTGGTGATGGGTGCATCGAGTCCATTCCCAACTAGATATATAGAATGGTGTGAGATATGCCAACAGTGGGGACATGTACCACCCTAATGTCTGACTTTGTAGAAATATCATGAGACGTAACCTACTCCATTTTATGAATTTTGTAAATCTATGGGACATGATGTCAATAACTGTCGGTCAGTCCAATTATATGAGACAATACCTGTGATGCATTCTAGGTACATGAAGAACATAAGGGTGGTCATCATAGAGGCACTGAGAGAGGCATGTACCAAGTAGGTCCCAGAGGTGGATATGGGCGTAGTCACGGTCGAGGATATGGCGGAGAGGGAGGTAGATCCCCCACTTGTTCCAATTATGGAGAAATCAAGGTTTTGTACCAAAATGAGTGTGCTTTGTGCATATTTCTATAGTCTTGAGCATGTCATAGACGAATGTCCTGAATTAGTAAAGAAGTGGGAAGAAAATAAGATGCATTTCAATATGGTGCATGCGAAGCTGCACATGAATACGAATAAAGATGAGGAAGTCTATGTCTAGGTAGTAACCTGAGGAGGAGAGAAGACAAGAGTGTACTTTTAGCATGGTGAGATATCAAGTCCAAATCCAAAGGGGAAGATAAGGAAGGCAGCACAACCCCCTCCTAAGTTTGATGTCACCTAGAAAAAATAGTTTCTACATGACACACAGAGAGCTACTGAAGAAGAAAGAGTGCACGAAGAATTGTAGCACACAACACAAAGATCAATAGAGGAGGCTCGAATCCATGAATAAGTGCAGCATGTGATGCAGAGGTCGTTGAAAGAGCCATGAATCATGGAAGAAGTGAAATAGGTGACACAAAGGTTGCTAGAAGAGGCTCGTGCCCGATAGGAGCTATAGTGTGTGACACAACGGTTGTCGGAGGAAGCTTGTATGCATGAGGAGATGTAGTGTGCCATGCAGAGGTCGATGGAATAAGTGCACAAGCAAGAAGATTTGTTATGCGTCAATAAAAGGGAAATGGAGGAGCATCATATTGAAGAGTTGAAGCATGCAGTGTGCGAAGAAGCATTGCACAACTTGGGTCACGAGGAAGATATAGAAGATCAAGTAATTTCTTACATTGTTGTTTGAGATTTATCAATGATCCTAAGGATGTAAATAATATAATGTAGATTTTAGCCACGTGTATGGGGAAAGATATGATAGGACTATATTATCTCCCCTGCCAGAAAGAGATCTATTCCAAGTCAGTAAGCAAAATCACAAGTGGCACGGATTCAATATGAGCAGAGCTTGGTGGCTATGACATGGATGGAGTCATGTTGGATCTAGGTTCCGACGTGAATATTTTTCTAAATAGGTCTTGGGAGGTGATGGGTAAACCAAAATATGTCTGGTCTCTCATCCAACTACGTTTGGAAACTAATACAAGATCTACCCGATAGGCTAACTGGAGCAAGTGGAAGTGAATATAGAAGGGGTGAAGACAAAGGATAACTTTGAGGTCATAGAGATTATGGATGACTCTGAACCATACCCTACATTTCTTGGCATTGACTGGGCCTTCCATAAAAATGCAGTGCTAAATTTCAAGAAAAGATAGATGTAATTTGATACAGACACCCTGCGTGTAGTCGCAATGCTAGATCCAAATTAAAGAGATAGATACAACGAGTTGATGGATGAGGATGTGTGAAACTAGGTCATTGAAAACATCTATAACATGACTAAGCACATGGAGGATTACATCAATCCCACTACATATGGAGAACTAAGTTGGTGTAGCATCAAGTCTTATGGCATTGATACTAAGGATTCCATGGAAAGATGACAAAACAAGCTATATGAAGTTTTGACAAGGATGTGCACACATATCTCCTCAGAAGCATGTGAGGAAGATTTTGGATCCTATCAGTACGATGGGTCGGAACTAGTGGACACACTTATATCCTAGATATATCATGTTCCCAAACACCATTGGTTGTGTGCCCTCAACAGTGTGCTCATAGGGACACTAGTGTAATAGTGAGAAGCACATCAAGAACCCTATCGAGAATGGGTAGCAGTGGAAGCATCTATGTGGAAAATATTTAGATAGGGGGTAGATATTCATTGATATATATGGATTGGTGAAAGTCAATGGATAGATAAACAATGACACCACACACGCGGTCACTATATGAAGGCTCAACATAACCTATAAGGTTTGCACATTGTTGAAGTGGTGGCACATGCAGAAACACAGGGACAATATGCGGTCATCTGAACCAGTCACACTGAGATTATCATTACTGTTAATGAGACCTATTTCTAGGTTTATCAGCATGGGAAAGTTCAGCTGGAGCTTCCAAACCAACAAAAAAATAAATTCACCATCGAGCACGTACATGTCCTGGAATCTAAGAATTTGGAACTCCATGTGAAAATTCAATTGTTGACACCAAAGGAGACAAAATTTCAACGACATATTGCAGTAGCAGAAACAATTGTTTGAGATGGCCAAAGTCGCGCCCAAAAAAATTCGGCCTTGGTTAATCACAACTTTAATTTATGGAACCACTTATAAGGTCCCCTACAATTAACTACCATCCATGATAGATTCTGTGCAACTGAGGATGAGGTTGCCCAACAAAATTGTGACCTAGCCTCCTTACCTCCTAGAGAGCGTGCCGCTGCAATGTTAGCAATCACAACAAATATAAAAGAGATAAATATATATTAGGATGAGAATAGAGCATATCATAGCTTATCACAACTACGGCTAATAAGGCCTTGAACCCTTTTACACAGCGCTCAAACACACATGATTCTCTCAACCCCATAATTGAGAAGATAAAAACGACAAACCTGATAGCTCCTCAGGTCATAGCGACCGAGGTTGATGCAGCCTTCCAACTTACCCAAGATCTTCAGGGCTACCTCAATGAGCCAGAGTGCTAGTTCAAGGAGTTTGTGCAAGAACCCAAGGATATTGTCTCATAGATTGATGTGGTTACCACATGAAGTAGTTGGCTCGAGGATGAGCTAAGTAATAGTGGTGGGGGCCTGTTGGAACTCAATGTTTTGGGTTAATATCGTGTGCATGCGAAAATGAAGTTGTGCATGCCCATCTCAGTTTTGCATGCACCTAAGCTAATGCATGGTGAATGAAAAGAAGGGTGTGTCGGACCGAGTTTTGATCTTGCACACCAAGCCTAAAGTCTACCAAGTGTGCACCAGCCTAAGTTTTGTCAATTTTGCCACAAATCAAGAAGACGCACATTAGAATTAAGAAAGGACTTGTCGAGAAATATTCTCAAATGATTATTGCTAGCAACACAAGGGAAAATGAACGTGGAGCTCACAAAAGGTGAGTTGGAGAGGCAGTTAATATTTCCTTGATTCCATAAGGCTACATGGACTGGAAACATGTGCCAGAAGTGTGTGAGGTAGTTTGTCAATAGAGTGAGTGGAGAAGAACGAGCGGAGTAGAACTAAAAGAGACAAAGCTCCCAAGTAGAGAAATATATAAAAGGGAGCAATGACATCAGAAACCAAGTTGGTCAATCAAGGGGATTCACTAAGATTTTGTTGTTAGTTTTTCATTGTCTAGAGCTTGCTCTGAGCCTTTTTAATAGTATACGGTTGTAATTCTTCTAAACAGAGTTTGAGTCTGTCATATGTCTGAGGTATAAAGGGACTCGCATGGCACAGTATTTTGTAATTCTGGGGAATTATCTAAAGAGGAAATGAGACTCTATTGTTGTGAATATAGTTTTCTTAATGTATGCATGTGTTTAATGGAATGGAAGGATTAATAAAGGTGCAACAATTCTGATATATTATGTGTAACTCATGTGTTATTTGAATATGTGTGTGTATTGTTTTACATATTGATGATATTAGTTTATTGTTAATGGAGTGTATGAATACTATCCTGGATGGATCCATGTATATTATTTCCTTCATCCATGTCACAAGACCAGATGGTCTCTATGATCCTCATTGTGTCTTGGGTGAGATCTTCTTCGGCCTTGGCTGAAGAATGATATGTCAATGCTTTGGTATTTTTGTTGGTAAACTATGGATGAAACCTGGGTCTAAACTCCCTAACGTTAAGAAGGACACACACAAGTTTGAAATGACCCAAAAAAAGAACCTTCCATGTGTCCTCCTTCCCCATCTTATTTTTTGGTGTAGGAAGCCCTTACTTTAACCATTCCAATGCGGCCAATTGCATATTTATTCAAATATCACAGTTTGGTTTTCCTGTTTAATGTATTTTTTCCTTGATTAGATTATCTTCAAGTTTGGATATCAAACTATTGGTTGCCTGTGATTTAAAAATAATCCTTCATCTACCCTTGTGTGAAGGTTTTCTTCTTTTTTGAGTTTGATATTGTTGAAGACAATGATCAGATTCTTTGTTTAGGCCCATGGTTTTAAGGAAAATTGGGACTATGCATGATGACATAGTATGATTGTTTCAATCCTTTCACTTATATTCTTTCTTCAGTTCCTATTTGGGTGAGACTCCCAAGTATGCCCTTGCATATTTGGGGTTTTCCCTCTCTTCAAGACATTGGTTCAGTTCTCAGAAAGTTTCACTTTGTAATTCATGAAACATAGAGGCATAACATTTCATCTTATGCCATAATATGCATGGAAATGGATTTCAACAAGGGGTTTCCAACAAAAATTAATTTGATAGGAAAAAATTGTTCCTAGTCTCAGAAGTTGGACTATCTGAGAGTTTCTTTGTGATGTAGGGCTTGTTTTGAAATAGGACACATTACAACACAATTCCCCAAAGAACCTAGGAATAATAAAAAGCATCGATGTAAATTAACTTGATGGTTTGGTTCTATGGAAGATCATCAACTAGTCTTCACTCCAATGGAACGCTATCACAATCAGAGATTTTGATCCAACCAAATATGGTACCTCAAGAAACACAATAAGAAATGGAAACTCAGAAATTAGAGAAAGAGGGAATTGTCTCTCTTGATTTGAGGAAGAAAACACACAATCAATTAAGTACACAACCATCAACTAGTTGGGAAGATCAGGTTGAAGAAGTTGAGGCACTAGAATAAACAAAACTGCCATATCAAGACAATTTCAGACTAGTAGGAATAACACAGACTTCAACAAATGCAAAAGAAGTGTGGATGAAAGTAGGAAAGAAGAGGAAATATCCATCAACATCTCAACCAGCGGTGACAAGAATTTGAGCCCACAATCCAATCTAATTATGTATTGTTTTTGTCTTCTATTGTGTAAGCAATTTGTGTCAATATACTCATACAAAAAAATTTGGAAGGCATCTCTTCTATGTATTTGGCAAGCAAGCTAGTATTTTTTGAATTGGGTTTGTTAAGCCTCAACTTTAGAACATGAAAATATCTTGTATCTTTTTTGTGGATGTCTAAAAGAATCAACTCAATGTAATTTGATACTAGCTTCAATGTAACTTTTTTGAATGAATACAAATTCTATTTCATTATAATAATAATCATCATTGTGAGTGTATAAAATTTATTTTATTTTAATTATATATTAAATTAAATCATTAATTTAATAAACATAACAATGCAATGAAAGTTTCCTATTAATAATTTTATATCTTAAATATTTGAAATTAACTTAAACTCGAGGCTTTTTAATTTTTAACTTTTTCAAAGTTAATAAATAAACTAACTCATTTTGCAAGAAATCTCTTTTGTCCTATTTCCATACACGCACATACATATAATTATAAAAAATCAATACCATATGTACAAAGAGAGGACCTAAAGAGTCCATTTGTTTGAATTCTAAGGTACGATTATTTTGCTTCTTGTTAAAATATATGATACAATCTTTGATTGAATAAGTAATCATTTAGAGGTTCATAGACTTTCCCAATGTGTTTTCATTTGTTGAACCCTCAACAACCCCCTTATGTTTTGAAAAAAACTTGGGACTCCTACTTTTTACTTTATAGTATTAAAATGATTTCCTTTGGACTTATAATGACCTTGGTTCCTAAAATGATTTCCTTTGGACTTATAATGACCTTGATTCCTCATGTTCTTGCATCTTAATCATTCTTTTAAATTGTTAATTCAAATGAGCTTTCATGTTTTACTTGATTTTGATTTGTTTCCTTTCATTCCTTTTTATTCCTCAATTGATTTTTGGTTTCCTCCCTTCAAATTGAGTTTCCTTTGTTCGAATTCTTTTATATCAAACCTAATCCTCAAATTAGAACCTCCCTTCGCCTCTTCAAACTCTTCAAATTTCTCTCCTTCACTCAAAATCTTTCTTTTGACCTTTTACCATTTGTTCCAATGTTCATTACTTCCTTTTGAACTTTGAACTTGTTGACCTTTTCTTAGGCTCTATTTGAAAATTGGTTGCAATGGACAAATCGGTTCCTCTCTCCAATTCTTCGCCACTTGATTTCCAAATTGTTCATGATTCCCTTCTTCCCTTAAGTCCTCAATTTTGAAATTAGACTTGATTTCCAAATTTGCCCCCCTGTTACTAGGAATTAAATTCAAGTTGTCTTAATAAAGTGAGTTAAAGTTTTTTCTTTTCTTCTTTCTCTTTCAAGTTTCTCTTTTCAAAATTAGAGTTATTTTCTTTCTTTTGCCATTCAAACTTCCTTCCTTGAATCATGTCCCTTTCATTCCAAGCTATTCAAACTTGCTATGATCTTTGAATCAAACCACTTTCATTCCTTTCTTTTCAAACATGCCACGTGATTTCCAAATCAGACTCAATTTCAAAATTGGGCCCTTTCCTTACCTTCCTCATTGTACTCTTCCTTGATCTGGTAATCGACCTAATTCTCAAATCTAGCCTCCCATCCACCAAGTCACCTTTTGACTTGTCCCAATTTGGTGATTTTCCCTGATTGCCAAATTGGGATCTCTTTTAAAAATCTTTGTTACAAACTTTGATCCCTCTTACAAATTATTAAAACACTCCTACCACTCGTCTTATGATTCGAACACTTTTTGCCTAATTATTGAACTTATCAAATGGAAAAAATATCTTTATAAGCCAATTTTGTATCTGAAATACTAAAATGGATTAGTTTGATGGAATAATCAATATATTTTGGCTAATCATATGCACTTTGTTCTAGGCTTACTAACATTCTTGTATCTTTACATGTGGAGCATTCCTCTAGACAAGGGGAATCAATATTAAAGAAATTAGTTTCAAGTAGAAATAAGTGATTTGGAAAAATTTACTTTCTCGGTGGAAAAATTGGAGGAATTGGCTTGCAAGGCCCATTTTAGTGGTAGGACTTGGTTTGGAAATTTGGGGTATAGAACCTTCCCGATCCATTTTGAGGCATCAAATGGCATGTTTTGGGGTCAAAATTTTATGAGCATATAGTACAATCCCTTAGCGTTGTTCTACACACTAAGACCAAAGCTGCAAAAATCACTTCAATCGGAGCTCATATGCAGAAGTTATGCCTCTTCCAAGTTGACCTACCTTGTTGACCACCATGATATGAGTGGATGCCATGTTATCCCCCATTACTTAGACATGTGGGGATAACCATGTTTGAAATTTCAAGAATATTATAGATGGTCCAAAACCTTATCACTAATTGAGGGTTGAGGATGAGAAAACCCTGACCCTAGATAGTTATCAGGGTATGTTAAATATCAGGCCACTAGGAGGAGAAAGGGTTCCATTATTTAGTATTGCAATTATTCCATAGTTGAGCAGAGAATCTAATAGTGGTATTTTGATAGCATAATAGAGGAGGTAGGAGAGTCTGTAGCATCTATTCAGGCCATATTATCATAGACAACTCCATAGTGAGTGCCCCATTTCTTTGTATTTGCATTTTCATAACTAAACAAAATATAGCAAAGCATAGGCCTCACCTTCTAGTTGGGTTTTCTCCTTTATTAGGTTTCCCATGATATATCTTGTGTTTAATGATGTGGATTATGTGTTTATTTATTTATTTTGTTCATTTCTATTTTAGTTATTTCATAAATTCAAGCACTAAACTAGTAATAATTAAATCTAAGATCTAAGGAAATATCCCTACATATTAGAATATTTAATTGTAATAAAATATATGTTGTGATGAACTATTCCAATGGAATATCCACAAATATTCAGAGAACAATATAGAAGAACCACACTTTTATTATTATGAAATCCTTATGGTAGGGAAACACCATACAATGGATCCTATTATGGAAGGGATTCTCTCCTATTCACTTGCCTATTCAAGTGGGCATACTCCTATTGAGCTACCGCTCCAAATACAATACTTCTCAACTTGTCTCATTGCATTTATTGAACCCCTTTATATAGTGCTACCAACCACTGAGAACATTCTAGAGGAGGAACCTTCTAGAAGTAGAACCTTCTAATAAGTCCTCTTACATTTATTATATCTAACTACCATAGTGGACCTTATTTAATAATATAGTGGACCTAGTCGACCTTGCATTGAATGGCCTCCACTATTATTTCTATGGGCCCTACAGACCCCCCATTACCTCTCTAGATACACTACATTCCATCCCCCTCATGAAACAATTGTCCTCAACACTTGTTATGAGGGTGTACAACCATATACCAAGGTCACATGGATAAGTGTGGACCATATTTTTGAAGTATACTAGAGAACCAGGGTCTCATGTATAAATGAAAGCCATCATCCTGAAGTAGTCCAACCACAATTGTAAACCAGGGTCCCATGTCCAAGTTCTCATGTGAACTCCACAAGAAATATATCGGAACCCTATAACCAACTAAAAATGATGCTCCAAAGAATGACACCTATCATGTGGATCCAAATAACAATATCCATCCACATAGTGGGAAAGGTCATAGCTGAAACAGGAAGGAATGATGCCACTGTAGAATATGCAGGTTCGACACTTGTAGTCATAATTGGCTCTTGATTTGTCACATTGATGTTCTCTATAGAAGGTGGAGTAGAGTCATCAAATAAAATATGAAAGTGGTTTTCATCCCATAAATGACAAATATCCATATACCAATCATCACAATCGTCCTCGTAATCATACCAAACATATATTTTTTTATTATATTATGTCGAGATGTAAATTTCAATGATATCCCTGTGATATCTCTCTTGGATCTCCTACATTGCAAGAGTAGAGTACCAAGAATCACAATCACGCCCAAAATAATTCCAAACAAGTTATTCTCGATCAGATTCTGTCAAAATTGGCGAGATAAATATGAAGGTGTTCCCTTATTATATCACTGAGATCGTTTAAGGACATTGGAATTTTTGCAGAGGTTGGAGTGCATCACATATCCATAGGAAAAACCTCATATAATATGCCAGAAGAAAGTGTTGACAATACTCTATCCAATGGCACTAATATGGTAGCAATGTGAGCACCCTGTGAAAAGTTATGAACTCTGCAGTCTCGTCGTCGCTAAAAACCCCCAAAAATGGTTGATTTTAAATCAATGATATCTTCACTTCCGGAAATTCGATTCAGACAGGATTTTTTTTTTAATTTGGGTGAAATTGTGAGAGGAACTCATATATGTAACTCATTTGGGAAAATTCGGCCCCATGTGCTACAAAAATCAGAAAACGCATGCGGTCATCCGCGGAAAACCCTGAAAAAAATTAGATTTTAGAATGGCGATAACTTCACTTCTCAGACTCTGTTTCAGATGAATTTTTTTTAAATTGGTTGTTTTTCTGAGAGGAACTTAGATCTACAACTAGTTTCTGCAAATGATGCATACAAAATTACAAAAAAAAATTGGAATGTCGCAGCCCTCATTTTCTTCTCCAAAAATTATGCAAAAATTAAATAAAAAATTGCCCACACTTCCTGCCAAGGAAAGTGCTATGATTCTACTTATTAAGAACCAAATACTTGCATAAAGAAACACCAAAAAATATTTAGAGAACAATGTATAAAAACCACACTTTTATGGTAGGACAACACCATACAATGGATCCTATTATGGAAGTGATCCTCTCTTGTTCACTTGCCTCTTCGAGGGGGCATCCTCCTATTGAGCTACCGATCCAAATACAATACTTCTCAACTTGTCTCATTACATTGCTTGAACCCATTTATATAGTGCTACCAACCAATGAGAACATTCTGGAAGAGGAACCTTCTAATAAGTCCTCTTAAATTTATTATATCTAACTACCACAGTGGGCCTTATTTAATAATATAGTTGGCCTAGTCCACCTTACATTGAATGGCCTCCACTGTTATTACTATGGGCCCTCCGGACCCCCCACTACCTCTCTAGCTACACTACGCATAACATAATAGATTAGGTAGGAGAGTCTGTAGCATATATTCAGGCCATAGTGTCATAGACAAATCCATAGTGAATGCCTCATTTCTTTGTATTTGCATTTTCATAACTAAAGAAAAGATAGCAAAGCATAGGCCTCACCTTCTAGTCAGGTTTTCTCTCATATTAGGTTTCCCAAGATATATCTTGTGTTCAGTGGTGTGTATTTTGTGTTTATTTTCTTGTTCTTTCATTTCTATTTTAGTTATTTCATAAATTCAAGCACTAGGCTAGTAATAGTTAAATTTGATATCTAAGGAAATATCCCTACATATTAGAAGATTTTAGTATAGTACAAGATATGTTGTGATGAAATATTCCAATGCAATATTCATGACAATTTACAGATCATATTGGTATCAAAGCAGTTTTCTTTGGGGTATTTGTGGAAATTTTTAGGATCTAGGAATTGACTTAAGAAGAAGGTCCCATAACCCTAGCCATGGAGGATGAGTATGTTCATAAAAATCCTCAGGATGCAGTGGAAGAGAGTTTTTTGAGGTTGAAAGAGAAATTTGTTGATATCTCTCACAACATGTCCCTCCTCACGGTAGATATATCAAACTAGTTTGGACCTTTTGGCGAGGTTGGTGGCTCAAACTCAAAAGATGGATCTGATAGGAAATCAGGAGATAGTGAAGATCCATAAAAGGATTTACAAAAAGAGCGTGAGAAAGAGAAACCAAGTTCTAGTGACATCACTCCTTCACAATATCTATTCAAAATGGAAGTTAAATTGGACTTCAAACCCTATCAAGGTGATATTGATGTTATTAAGTTGAATCATTGGTTGCAATAGTTAGAAGTGTATTTCAATGTCCATAATATAGATGAAGAGTAGAAAAATTAATTTTATTTACTAAAACTAGAGGTCCATGCACTAACCTAGTGGGAAATCCACATGGAGACACTTAGGTTGAAGGGTGATCCATCAGTAACTAAGTGGGAGTATTTTAAAACCATGAACAAGTTCCAATTCTACCCTATTGGTTATGGAGAGGACCAATGGATCTATTGACATCACTCGGAAAAAGTTTGCAAGAGTACACCACCGAATTCAAGAATATGGAAATCATGTTGGGTATCTCTCCCAATAAATCTGATGTACTCCTCAATTATATGGAGGGTCTACATAGTCATTTTCGAAATCAAGTGATGCTCTTCAAACCCAATAAAGTTGATTAGTCTTGTGTGCAATCATAATACATGGAGAAAATAATCCATAAGAAACAACAACCAAGTGGTTATAAATAGAAATACCACCAAGAAGCTTCCAAGAAGTGGAAGAAGAAGTGGAAAGGAAAAGACAAGAATATGACAACCACTACACATTAATGCAAGGATAGAAACAACCATTGCAACCATTGCAATATTGATGGTCATACCAAAGACAAGTGATGGAATCTACATACATAGTTGAATCTAAATAACCATAAGGATGCAAAGAAGAATAACTTGTTCGGAAAGGATTTGGGAAACTTGTTAGAGAGAATCTGGGATGTGGATGAGAAGATTATCTACACTTCAGTGTAAAAGGAGGTGAATCTTAGTAGTCTTCGTTATAAGGAAGAGAAGGAGACAACTAAACTCTTACATATTGAGACGTAGGTCAAAAATACCAAGGTAGATGCTCTATTCAATTTTGGCTCACAAGTCAACCCCATAGCAGATGATTTGGTCAACAAGATTGGGTTGGAGGATCATGATCATTTAAGCCCATATCCATTGGGATGGGTGGATAAGGATGTAGATATAAAAGTAACTAAATAATGAAAGATAAATTTTTCTATAAGTGCATTTTTTATTGATGAAGTGGAGTTAGATGTAGAATCCCTTGATGTGTGTGGTGTAGTGTTTGGAATCCCCTACATGTATATGAGGGATGTGATATTTATGTGGAGAAAAAACTAGTATTTCTCGATGAAGGATGGGAAGTATTACATCATCAATGCACACAAAGGAAAAACAAAGATATCTCTAGTAAGTGCTAACCAAGCCAAAAATTTGAACAGTTATAGAAAGAAGTATGTATTTCTTTTCTTAATAGAGACTCAACTAGAGGAGGAATCAGT
>ML784485.1:610809-622058 GCA_009831015.1 Picea engelmannii
GCCGCAATACATTTCCCTCATAAAAGAGGGTTGCCTTCTAGGGCAAAAAACCCTAACATAATCTCTACCGTTAGATCTGCGACCTTATAATGAACGGTCCAGATTTACAATGAAATTACATATACTTTTACAAGGCAATTTTTCTTCGGGGGCTTCGCCCCCGAACCCCCGCTGGGGGCCCGCTTGCCCCCAGACCCCCCAGCTGGGGGGATCTCCCCCCCGGACCCCGCAGAGGGGGTACCCCCCCTCTGCACTCCCCCGCGTGGAAGAGTGTACATACTTCTGGGGTGTAAATACTTCATGGGGTATAGACACGGCTGAAAGCAAAGAACCTCTGCATCAGGAAGATAATCAGGCTCCACAACCAACAATTTTGGACCTTCAAATTTTGGGTCGGAACAGGGGTATCCCCCGGGAAAGGATGGTTGGTAAATAGATATTTTATGCATGGCACTTGGATGATGGTCTATGCTTCCCTGATTGACATGCTTGTAACCATGTAGTCCATGCACGTTCACAAGAGCCTTGATAGCTTCTTTTAAACCACTGATAAAACATTTTAGGTAAAATTGATCAGATAAACCCTTAGTACGAATAACTAATTGTTCAAAGGCTGTGATGAAGTCTGTGACAGATCTAGTTTGGCACACCTTAGTGAGTCAACACAAAAATTGTGATTCCCGATCAAAAAAGGAAAAAACAGCTTTGGAGAACATGTTCCAATTTGGAGGTCCTGGATAACATTTACTATGCCATTGCCAGCATTGCCAACATTCTTGATCCAAGTACAAAACCCCTATATGGAGTTTGGTCTCAACATCTTGAATATAATGAAGGGATAATTATTGTTCCATTTGAGAAACCCACCCGACTGGGTTGGAACCATCAAATTTATGCATTTCAACTTTGGGCACCTTAGTCCAAAAAGGTGGAGAACCCCAAGGGGAGTGGGAGGACTAACTATTTTCATAATGAGAAGAGTGAATTTCTTTTGGGTTTAGCTTAACATTATTACCCCTAAAGAGTTTCAAAAAAAATTTGAATCGATGGTCAAGGGCTATGGTGAATTCATTACAGAGGGACTCTATGTTGTCATCAATGTGTTGTTCCAGTTGGGACACTATATCCTTCCAGGTTTCTTGGGACTGAGAGTGAGTGGTAGGCATGGTAAAGGCTTAGGTAGCAGTGGAGGTGTCATGATGGAAAAAATGGGCTGAAAATGATAGGTACCCAGGTGATTAGGACAAAGAGAGGAATCCAATGGGATAGGTCTTAAGAAAGGTGTCCCAAAGGAAGTTGGGTCTGCAGGGGAAAAAAAGGCTTAAAATTGAAGGGTACATGTTGGGCCTTGACTAGGTTTTGTTGATATCTAGTCAAGTTTGAACTATTTTTGGACTTTGACAGCCTATCGAAGGAGGAGTGCAAGACGAAGCAAAGATCACGATATCTCGGCCCCTTTTTGGGTGCTTTTTGGGATGTGAGAATATGTAACAGGATTGGGATGTCGTCCCATGGATTTACCCATGTTTAGGCCTATTTTGTATGTATAAAGAGATGTATAGGAAATGTAAAAGAGAGAGGAGAACAAAGGCATCTATGTGATGTTAGTATGTAAGTAAGCTAAGTGCCCAGAGTTGGATCTGTGTGATTAGGAATTGTAAGGCTTTGTGCATACTATGTGAGATTTGTACAAGTCAGTGTAGCAAGATTGTGGAAGGCTTAGTGTTGGAATGCAAGGAAGAAGGATCTAGCGGGCTGCGCAGATCTTTTGTCCTGTGCAGAGTAAGGTTTTTGAGGATCTATGCTTGTAACAGATTGACTGAAGACAATAAATAAGAAGAGTTGGTGGACGTAGCCCCAGGTTGGGGGTGAACCACGTAAACACTGTGTTGTTATGCTTTGTTCTTGTCTTAATGTGTTTATGACTCTCTTGCCAAGTGCTTTGATAGAGATAGATAAATCTGTTCATGATTTGTGCTAATGATGTGTAAGAATGTTAGATCTAACTTCTATGAATGTGCTTAGTGCTTTCTTTTGCTAGATATGATCCATATGTTTGTGCTAAGTACTTAACTACATTAGATCAGTGTGAATGTTGTGTAGATCTGCTTTATCAATGAAGTAGGCATTGATTGCATATTGAGGATCTGACGGTGCTAAGTGCTCTATTAATTATCATAATCACAAATCTATGTCCTAGCTAAAGTTGTAGACACCTGAGTCTTGCAACCACCCCTCCCTCTACCTTGGGTGAGACTTCATCTACTTCGTAGGTGTTGCTGAAAGGGTCGGTAGTTAGGGTTTTGTTGGTGCGTTGTTATAGTGTTGAACCCTAGGTCTGCCCATGTGCCAACAAATGGTTCCATTGCGGGGACCTAAAACTGTGATTGCTGGGAACTGAGAAAGAAGGAGCTTTGTGCAAAGATTCATCCTAAAGTTGTGAAATCTCTGTTCATAGATTTTTCGCTCTAGTGCGTAGTATTCTACTTGATTTATAAAGCTCTGTGCTAAAAGAAAGAAGCTTGATCTGAAGAAAAGAAGTCGAATTTGAAGGAGAGACAGAAGATCTGAAAGCTTGTTGCTCTAAGAAAGGTAAAAGTGAGAATTTTTTATTAAAATAGGTAAGATCTGCAAGCTTTGTGCTCTGATAGAGGTAAGAATAGTGAAAAGTTTTAGATCTGGAATCTTTGTGCTCTGTAGAAGTAAGACAAGTGGAAATTTTTGTTTCTAGAGTATGGATCTAGGTACGTTTAATAGAGTCTCTCCTAGTTCAAAAACTAGGGTATTGATAGATGAAGGAAGATTTTATATTAATATATCTGACAATAATAGTGAAATATATGTTATACCTATGCATAGAAAGAATGTTTGGACTAACAAATGGATGCATGATCCTAGAGAGAATTTTTTGTAGGTTAACTCCTATGCTCCTAGCATGCAGTACAGGAGAAGATGGGGATCATTTAAAAGAAAGAGAGGATTAACCCTCTGTTACAGCTACAGAAGACCAACACATCTTGCTAAGGAATGCCCTGGAAGAAGACCTAGTTGTCTTTGTTGCAAAGCTATGGACCATGAAGTGTTGGATTTCCCTAGAATGATTGTTAAGCTTGAAAAAATGAATCTGAGCCAAGAAAACCCTAAGGTTGATCTAGAGACTATAGCAGAATCCTAGAAAGAATTAGAGAAATTATTATTACAGATGAAAGAAACCTTGAATGAACACCGACATATCAGCTTATCAATGATATTCAAAGAGAAAGAATGCATTGAATAAAGAATAGGAGACTTTGACATTGACTGTGTTCTGGATGAGGAAACACAGGTGAATATCATGACAGAGAGAACTTGGGAAGCTTGCTATGATTCCTTCATTAGGAGGAATAGGATTATTCAGAGGAAAACTAGTAAACCTATGTGGGAAGCTCACTCAAATTCCTATGAATGCCAATGGAACTTTGACATGAGAATATTTTGAGATTATTAAATTTATTGAAGACAGTGCCCTGTTTACCATGTTACTAGACAACCCTTGGATTGAAAGAGACCAGGAAAAAAGGAAAGAAGAAGAAGCAGTGTTAGAACAACAGAAGCAGGAGTTAAAATAATTCATGACTAGAAGGATTGCACACTTGATTGCAAAACATGAGAACAGATCGAAGCTATTTAACATTAGAGACCCAGATGTCGAAGCTGTAAGAAAATTAGAAGACCAACAAAAGACTGAAGTACTTATCCTAGACAAAGAAGAGGTACTACCCCTGAATCCTAGGAAAGAATTTCAACAGCACGAAGTAACTATGTTAAGAGAAGATAAGAATCAGAATGGAAAAAGGCATACCGAGACGAAGCTCACTGGAAAGAAGGCTAGAAAGCTAAGTAAGAAGAGGGCTAAGATTGAAAAGTTACAGAAAGTCCCAGAGGCAACCTCACAGAAGGAAAATTTGCAAAATTAGAGCTTCGTCGGGATATCAGAACAATGACACGTGGCACTTCACCATGGTGAAGCAATATAGTCATTGGGGAACGTTATAACCATTAGATCAATGCTCCGAACAGATAGAAAACCATTTATGTCCAGCCAGCTCACCATCCAACCGTTGAGACTGCGCCATAACAGACAGAACTGAGTTAATGAAGACCTCATACCCATTGCAAGCGACCTGTTGTTGAGATACCTATTTATCCCACCGCGCCATGCATCGAGCGCACTTTTTCCAATTGAGAATTTGAGCCCACAGACTACGTTGATTTTATACCATGATCATCATGATTTTGCTCTCTNACCCCCCCCCCCAAACCTGAGATTGTTAACCCCAAGCATGTATGTCAGATGAGTTGAGCACTGCAGAAAGCGTTGTTGAGGAATTTTTGATCGACATGATGACTGAAAGAGTCA
This sequence comes from Picea engelmannii, assembly GCA_009831015.1. NCBI lineage: Eukaryota > Viridiplantae > Streptophyta > Pinopsida > Pinales > Pinaceae > Picea > Picea engelmannii. Next base: position 615,209 of record ML784485.1, read on the forward strand.
TGTCGGAGAGAGGATTGTCCACAAGTGTGCAAGAATCATCCATGAGAGGACTGTCAGCCTCTCCATCAACTGCTCGAGTCGGACCATCCCAACCATCAGATGAGAAGCAAACTAAGCACATGGATGATCTCGCGAGGCAGAGGATCAAGTCACAAAGCAAGTAGTGTAACTTGAAGAAGTGATCCAGCAATTACAATAGCACATTGTATATTTAGAGCTACGCACTGTGCCCGAGACTCCACGGGATGTAAGGGACTAGCGAGAAGCCATTGCCCACAGCACAGTTGACAGACTGAAGTCCCTTACCTTAGAATGCAAGAAATTTATTGATCACAGTGCTCAGACGTATGAGAAACTTATCGAGAACCCAGAGTTGCAGGCACTGGAGTCGCAGCTCCAGAAATCGAAGCAGCACGCAGAAACACTATAGGCACAACTGAAGTCTCTGTCAATTGTGGAGAGAATGAAGAGATCTCAAGAGCAGTGAACTGTCCAGCAATAAATCCATAATATCCAGAGTAGAGTTATGGAGATAACTCATAAACTCCAACTGGTACAAGATAAGGCCTATTAGTTGTTTACATAGGTATAAGGCCAGGGAGAAGAACTAGAGCAGGTTAGCATCACGGTAGAACAGCGCCTGGAAGGACATGTGAATGATGCAGTCATTCAAGAATTTGCTGAAAAAGAGCACATAGCACAGCAGCCAGTTGAAGCAGTTCAAGCCAAGCTCGAAGCATTCGAAGTAGAACTTCCTACATCAGAGTGACTCGGGATGAGTCATGGGTGAGTGTTGGGGGCTTGTTGGCCCTTGACTAGGTTTTGTTGATATATGGTCAAGTTTGACCTATTTTTGGACTTCGATAGCCTATCGAAGGAGGAGTGCAAGACGAAGCAGAGATCGCGGGATCTCAACCCCTTTTTGGGTCCTTTTTGGGATGTGGGAATGTGTAATGGGATTGGGATGTCGGCCCATGGGTTTACCCATGTTTAGGCCTATTTTGTATGTATAAATAGATGTATAAGCAATGTAAAAGAGAGAGGAGAATGAAGGCATCTATGTGATGTTAGTATGTAAGTAGGATAAGTGTCCAGAGTTGGATCTGTGTGATCAAGAATTGTAAGGCTTTGTGCATACTATGTGATACTTGTACAAGTTAGTGTAGCAAGATTGTGGAAGGCTTAGTGCTGGAACGCAAGGAAGAAGGATCTAACGGGTTGTGCAAATATTTTTTCCTGTGTCGAGTAAGGTTTTTGAGGCTCCGTGCTTGTAATCGATTGACTGAAGACAATAAATAAGAAGAGTTGGTGGATGTAGCCCCAAGGTGGGGGTGAACCACGTAAACATTGTGTTGTTGTGCTTTGTGCTTGTCTTAATGTGTTAATGACTCTCTTGCTAAGTGCTTTGATAGAGATAGATAAATATGTTCATGCTTTGTGCTAATGATGTGTAAGAATGTTAGATCTGACTTCTATGAGTGTGCTTAGTGCTTGCTTCTACTAGATCTGATCCATCTGTTTGTGCTAAGTACTTAACTACATTAGATTAGTGTGAATGTTGTGAAGCTTTTCTTTATTAGTGAAGTAGGTATTGATTGCATATTGAGGATCTGACGGTGCTAAGTGATCTATTAAGTATCATAATCACATATCTTTGTCCCAACTAAGGTTGTAGACACCTGAGTCTCGCAACCACCCCTGCCTCTACCTCGGGTGATACTTCATCTGCTTCATAGGTGTTGCTGAAAGGGCCGGTAGTTAGGGTTTTTTTGGTGCGTTGTTGTAGAGTTGAACCCTGGGTTTGCCCATGTGCCAACAGTACCACTATGAGCAGAATGAAGAGATAAATGTAATGGGATAGGTCACAAATAAGGGTGCCTTCACCTTATTTTTTTTTAAAACTCCCGTGGAGTTATACTCTGAACCGAATAATACTACAGAGGTAGAATTCCCAAATTCTTAATAGGACAAACGATGTAGTATTTTCGCAACCCCAATGCATACGACAAGGTTTCACTGCAATAGATCTTGTCTTTTCTTTTTCTATTATGTTCCCAAGGGTTAGGGTTTGCAGGGAATCTACAATCAAGGGTTTTCCCTATGTTATAGATCTCTTATATATGTGTGGGGTCCAATAGTAGTACTCGAACCAATATCTCATGGCACTAACTAAGGAGGCTAGAATGTACCCTTAGCCATACTACCTGACTACCCAGGTACTAGAGAGTCACTTCCCAAGTGTTATTCTCAGTGACACTTTAGCAGTCAAGTGGCTGATCATTTTATCTATGGAGGGCTTTAGGATGCCTAGGTTGTTCCGTATACAGGTGTTATCTGATGCACTACCACTCGAAGGGGTACCAACAGGGGTAACAAGGGTGGCCAAAATATGTGCGCTTAATAACCACTTGTATTTCCTGTGTTTATGACTCCTCGACCACATGTTTATGCGTGTAATGACATATCTATGTAACTTAAAGATGTCGTAATACATCTCTACCCTGAAAATTTTTTAGCCCACAATTCTTTCCCTGGAAAGAGCTCTGATACCACTTGCAATATTCCTAATACAATATATTATATAGAACATAAAATATCTAGCAAGAAATGATAGAATAATAATGATATATCCAAAAAAATATTAGAAGAACACCATAATAACACCAGAATAATCACCAAGAAGAGCAACTTTATTATGATAGCAATGTTCACTTTCCTCTTCGAGGGGGAAACCTCCAGCAGAGTAGAGATATATTAAAATAATCTCCAAGACAAAATATCCAATTCCTCCTACTCTTATTTATACTACTTATAACTTCTATGGAAACTTCTATAGGAAGATGTTTCTAGAAGCGAGAGCTTCTATTAGGTCTTCTTACATTGACTTATTTTTCTTTATTTATTAGGCCTTATTAATTAATTTCAGCCTTTATTAAATAGAAAACATATCCTATTAACTAATGACCCATGGAAAGGGGTTAGGATCAGATCCTAAAAGTATTCCTAATAAACAATCTATAAATAAAAGAGAGGCTAAGCATGAGGAAGAAAACACCTTGAAGCACCAAACCCTAGCCTTAGGTTTTCACCAAATCTGATCTTTCAATGCTACAATTTAATTTCCATATTTGAGAATCACCTTAAATCAACCCAAAGAATGTTAGATAACACCTTAAAGTTCAATCCAATAGGGTCCATTTTCCTCCTTGGGGTTAAAAATCAACAATTAAGCATAAACCCTAGGAATAATATGTCTGGGAAATGAAATAATCCATTAACTTTACACTATACAATAAATTAAATCTAAATAAATAGTTTTCTTTGATTTTCACCATCAAATCTATTATTAAACAACACAAATTACAAATTTTAATTTTTTAGGGTTTTTGGTTGGTTGTTGGATATAGGACTAGTGCCTTTTTTTTATCCAATTAGGAATTATAAGGTCAAGAATAATGCACCTCTAAGAATTTCTCACTTCTATATTATGGACTAGGGTAAGTGATTAGAACCATGAAGGAAGAATAATCTCCAACTTAATCAAGCTAAGCTAAGAGGACCAAGGCCCTACAAGAAGGGATTCCTTAAAGGAAAAACCTTCATCAACAAGATCAACTATAAATTAAAAAAAATACTTAAAAACCCTTGCCAAGGAACCAAGATGAAAAACAAAGGAATGGATTAAGTAAATAACCAAGTTAGAAAGAGAAGAAATAAGGACCAAACCCTAGAACATCTCCTCTCCAAATAGTTAACTAACTGCTCAAATGGGTTGATCTTGAAATCTAGTTGAAGACTTGATTCACCATAACAAATATTTAATGCACCAAGAAGACAACCAAGAAAGAGAAAGCTCCAATAATTGACACCAAAACCTCAAAAGGAATATTTTATATTTTGTAATCACAAATAATCCAACAATTCACAAAGATTTTGAATGAGAGGAGAGCCTCTATTCATAAAGGAGGCTTTTACATCCTTCTCATTATTTGTTAAGTTTTTTCCCTAAATGTAGCCTAGGAGACTAACAAAGAATACTTTTCATCCAAAAAAATATGGAGACTAATTCAATACATAATTAAATGATTCCAAATGTACATTAAACCCTCATGAGAGAGGAATATCCCACAAACAATGGGGCTTATTTTATTTCCTAGCACAATGTTCCAAAGAAAGAGTGATGTGGAGGCCTCAAAACAAGGTGAAGTAGCCTCCTAATCAATAAAATCTCCAACATTCATCTCTTCCAAGTGGAATGACCCCATGAAATTGTGGAGAATGACCTCAAAATTGGATGGCCACCTCATAATGTTCTCAATCGATCAATAAAAGTAATCTCAAATGTATGATCGGGCCCCCAAATCAAGCAAAGATGCTCCATAAGGTAAGGAAGATCCATGTCCAAGTCAAATCATCATAAAAAACACCAACATGGCTGTCATAAACCCCACATGTGTGGGTCTTCCCTCAAATCATGTGAAAAAACACCTCCAAAAGTGGTGAAAAAAGAAGGGCGCTCTAGGATATCTAATGTGGCATGTGTAGAGGATGTCCATGTGTGAAAAAGTAGCCCAAATGTGCCTCTAAGGATGTGACCAATTCCTCGGAATATGTGTATTTTCTAGAGAACTATGAAACTACCTCGGGAAACATGAAGCTAAGTGAACATATGCAAAACCATCTTTGGTAATAGATGGCCAAAGTGTGATAAATACATAAAAGAGGGATCAATTCTTAGGAATACATCATATACATAGGCATGACAACCTTTACAAAGAGAAACACTTTTACATCATATACAAAATGGTAAGAGACCATGTAGCTCCCCTATATCATGTTTCCTATTAGATCCATCCCAATATGGTTGCATACCTAACCCAAATCATAAATGACCGACATGATGAGAGTTACCAACATCAAGGGGCAGTCAACCATAGCCATAAAAGAAAAATCCAATCTTGAACTGGGAACTAAAAGGATGGGACATGACCAACCACATGGGGTTTGGACATACCACATAAGCCCCCTCTTATACATAAAACATCTAAGCATGGTATAATACAATACATGAGTGCAAATACAACCACACTTTTGGATCATCATGGTACAATAAGTCACATAATCTTCTCATATGATGGTCCACATCTAGTGAAAAAATATAGGGTACACTAAGGTGAATTTGAGGTGTAACAACTGGCTCCAACTCAGGAACATGTGCTCATCTTGAGAGTGCGTGAGAATTCTAGAATCTAGGAAACTTGTAAACCTGAAAAAATCTCAACCACTGGATATTAAATACTTGGGAGGGTCAAGACACAAGTTCATTTTTCCCTTCCCTAAAAGAGAAATAAATGCATGCATAAATAAAATATATATGCAAACACATGTTAGTAGCACCACATATCAAAGAAATATAAGTACATGTGAGCAACATTTAACTTTTTTTTCTAAAACAAATGCAAATGTAAAAATCAATGAAATGAAATCACACAAGTAAGAAAGGGTGAGAAAGATCACTATGGTACAAGGATTCCCCATGTAATCATATATTACTTTCATAGAACATATTCAATAATTTCCCATTTAGGGGCAATGACAGTCTCTCACCATCCAGATGAATTATATAAAAAGAATTATTACCTGCAAAACCTTCAATTTTGTAAGGACCCAACCAAAGACATTCAAACTTACCATGTTAACCTGCCTTTTCATTTATTTTTGTTCCACATGAGAACAAGATCACCTTTCTGGAAATTTCTTGAGCAAGTCTTCTTGTCAAACTTTGTCTTCATATTTTCTTGACCCTTTTCTATATGATCAAAGGCACGTATTTTATTCTCTTCAAGCTCGATTAGCTGGTTGATTATGTTTTGTGCTCCATCATTATTGGATCAAAACTCCTATATTAACTTGCAAACCATGATCTTCAAGTGAATTGATAATGTTACATCCATCCCATACACTAACTCAAATGGGATTTGTTGATCCTCAATTTGTTTTTGTTGGAATATTGAGAGGGGGGGTGAATCAGTATGAGCACTTTTTACCACTTTCAATCACGAAATCTAAACTTCAGCTTTATCATCATTATATCATCTATGATTTCATTCAATATATCATGAGCATATAACCCTAAGCAATATCATCACATCAAATAACCAAATGCACAATACACCAGAATTTACGTAGAAACCCAAATGGGAGAAAAACACAGAGTGTTTTCTTATATATATCAAGAATACATTCATAGGAAGAACCAACTTCCAAATTCTCCAGCACCAACTGAAAGGAGGAACCAACCCCCTAATTTATAGGCACCAACCTAAAGGAAGAACCAATTCCCGGAGTTCTTCGGCACCAACCGGAAGGAGGATACAACCCCCTAATTTATAGCCACCAACCTGAAGGAAGATCCAACTCCTTGAGTTCTCTGACACCAATCAGAAGGAGGATACAACCCCCTTTCCTTGCCTCGTCTTGCCATCCTGAAATATAAGTGTAGAATCACTGTCACTACCACTAATAATGTCACTGCTAATGTCACCAATACATCAACCAACCTGTCACATCAACCAACCTATCATTGTCACTGTCACATCAACCTGTGACTATCACTGTCACATAAAGTCATGATTAGAATCATCGCACCAACCTGTCATTGATGATCAATCAATCATCCAACCTATGATTGTCTCTGTCACTGATATTGTAACAACCTTAATTTCATCTTTGCTACTATAAATTTCAACAGAGTGAAATTTTAACAGAACTAAAAAAAATTTGTTTATTCGAGCATATCCATTCTCAGAAATTTTATGAAGAAAATAAAACATTTTTACAGCACACACTA
>ML784486.1:4456-16527 GCA_009831015.1 Picea engelmannii
TCTAAGGGTAGATCTAAATCTCCTGGAAAGTTTGTAAAGGTATGTTGGAGATGTGGAAAATAATGGAACTTCAAGAAGCAGTGTAGATCCAGAGTTGAGAAAAAGAAGGGATCTGAAGAATCTCCTTCTATAGAAGAAAAGGCCTCCATGGAAGAAGGAGGGGATGTGTACTTGGCTTCTTCAAGAACACATGCATATCATGAGGCATGGTTGGTTGAATCTGGTGCATCCTTTTATATGACTCTCCACGGGGAGTGGTTCTGCGAATATGAAAGGTATGATGGAGGTAATGTTTTCTTAGGTGATGATTCGACAACCATAATCATAGGACGAGGAAAAGTGAAGTTGAGGCTCATAGATGGAAGGATTAGAACACTGGCTGGTGTTCTGCACATCCCAGGTTTGGCCAGAAATTTGATTTATGTAAGAAAAATGGACGATGCAGGGTTAAAAACAATATTTGAAAAGGAAACCTGCAGGATGGTTCGAGGAGCAATGGTGTTGTTGAAGGGAGTTCGGTTTGGAACTCTGTATAAGCTGCAAGGAAGCACTATTAGTGATGGGCTTAATAGTTCCATTGTCCTTGATATTGGAGTTGAATAAGAAAGAACTCCTACAGTCTATGGAGAAAAGGTTATGTTGTGGCATCAAAGACTGGGGCATTTCAGAGAGAAGGGTCTTTGACTACTACACGGTAAAGGTATGGTTGAAAGTATGTCTAACAACTCTCTGGATTTTGATTTCTGTGAACATTGTCTATATGGGAAGAAAAATCAGGTAAGATTCCCCTCTGGAGAAACGAGGGCAAAATGAATTTTACAGTTAGTTCACAATGATGTTTTTGGACCTGTGTCGGTCCCATCATTGGGAAAATCTGTGTACTATGTCTCTTTTATAGATGAATTCTCGAGGAATACTTGGATATATTTCCTGAGGAAGAAATCTGAAGTCTTTGACAGGTTTAAAGAGTTTAAGGCTCTTGTTGAGAATCAAACAAAGAAAATAATTAAGGTGTTGAGGACAGATAATGGTGAAGAGTTATGCGGGAATGAATTTGAAGAATTCTGTAAGAAGTGAAGTATAGCAAGGCAAAAGACTACTCCATACACACCTCAACAGAATGGAGTTGTAGAAAGGATGAACAAGATGCTCATGGAAAAAGTAAGGTGCATGCTCAGTGGTGCTTGGTTAGGGAAAGAATTCTGGGCAGAGGCAGTGGGTATTGTATGTTACCTGGTCAACAGATCACCCTCATCAACGTTGGATGACAAGACTCCACAAGAGGTATGGACTGGTAAGGAAACTTCTCTCACACATCTCAAGGTATTTGGTTGTGATGCATATGTTCATGTTCCAAAGGAAAATATGGGTAAGCTAGATAAGAAGGCTGAAAAGTGTATCTTTATTGGATATAAAGACGGTCTCAAAGGTTATAAGCATTGGAACCCAGAAACTAAGAAGGGAGTGTATAGTCGAGATGTGATATTTAGAGAAATGAAGGATGTTGTTAAACAGGAAGTCCTACCAAGTAAGGAAGAACTAGAGAAAATAGAGTTTGATTTAAAGGATGACGAGTCAGACTCTACAAAAGAACATGAATCAGAAGAAGAAGATCCTCATACTCTAGTATCGAGGAGATCGGTTTGAGAAAGAAGGCTACCAGAAAGGTATACTCCATCTGGTTTCCTTTCAAATTTTGTTGTGTCTATTATTAGTGATGATCCTAGAACTGTTAGGGAGACAGTGGATTCAGATGATGGAAATCTCTGGAAAAGGGCCATGGATGAAGAAATGACATATTTTTATAAGAATGAGGCTTGGGATCTAGTGGAGTTGTTGACTGGAAGAAAGCCCATTGGCAGAAAATGGGTATTTAAAAAGAAGTTGAATGCAGAAGGAAAAGTGGAGAAATACAAAGCTCGGTCAGTAGAAAAGGGTTATTCCCAGGTTGAGTGAATTGATTTTGGTGAGATTTTTTCTCTCGTTGCCAAGTTAACCTCTATGATATTTTTGTTATATGTTGTTGCTGCATTTGATTTTGAAGTAGAACATATGGATGTGAAGACAACATTCCTACATGGGGATTTGGAAGAAGAAATCTATATGAAGAAACCAGAAGGTTATGCTGTGAAGGGAAAGAAGGAGTTGGTATGCAAGCTGAAAAAGTCCCTGTATCGTTTAAAACAATCACCAAGGATGTGGTATAAAAAATTTGATACTTATATGATGGGACTTGGATTCACAAGAAGCAAAGAGGATCGTTGTGTCTATTTTAAATTAATTTGTGATCATTTGATTTATTTGGTCTTGTATGAGGATGACATGTTGCTGATAGAAAACAACAAGGATATTATCCAGGATGTGAAAACTCAGTTGTCCTCTAAATTTGACATGAAGGATCTCAGTGCTTCAAATTTCATTTTGGGCATGGAAATTAAAAGAGATTGAAAAAAGAGGAAACTCTGGTTAAATCAGAGAAAATATGTCGAGACAATATTACAGAGGTTTAATATGCAGGAATGTAAACTGATCAAGGTTCCTATTCCTGTTGGTGTAAAGTTATTTGCGGATCAATGTCCCAAGACACAGGAAGAGGAGGAAGACATGTCTCGTGTTCCATATGCGAGTGCAGTTGGCAGTTTGATGTATGCAATGGTCTGTACTAGACCAGACATTGCACATGCAATGGGAGTTTTGAGCAGGTATATGTCAAAACCAGGGAAGGAGCAGTGGCCAACAATAAAAAGAGTATTCAAGTATTTGCGTGGCACTGCTAGCTATGGATTGTGCTACGAAGGAAGACCAAGATTGGACAGAGTGGTGGATATACATGGCTTTGTGGATGCAGACTGGGCTAGAGATTTGGATTGTAAGAGATCTACAAGTGGGTATGTGTTTAACTTGTTTGGAAGAGAAATAAGGTTGATGAGCAAAAGACAGGCTGTAGTGGCACTTTCAACTACAAAAGCTGAATACATGGTAGCTACTCATGCAAGTAAGGAAGCAATGTGTTTACAAAGATTATGTTCAGGTATTGGATTGGTACAACAAGCTGTAAGGATAGAGTGTGACAGTCAGAGTGCAATTTTTTTGGCAAAGAACCCGACTTATCATTCAAAGGCAAAGCATATTGATATTCAATATCAATTTGTGAGAGACCTGATTGAAGAAAAGAAAGTATTGCTGATGAAGCTGGACACTTTGAAGAATGTTGCAGATTTTTTAACAAAATCTGTGAGCACTGAGAAGTTCTCTTGGTGTAGAGGATCCATGGGCATTGTTGCCCTGGATTGTTGACTATGTAACCTTGTAACCCCCTGTATGCAAAGAAAACAACAAGTGGGAGAATGTTGGGTAATGTGTTATATTCTTTGCACGAGAAGTAGGGGTTGAGCGTTGCACCGGGAACACAGGGGGGTTAGAGGGAGGGTGCAGGGGCAACACCCTCGAATTTTTTTATCTTCCTCGGGAAATGTGTCACATATATAGGTGGTTTTTCAACACATGGTTTTTTGCCGATGGTTTTCTATTTCCGGTTAAGGAATTAGGGTTGTTGACTAATCCAGGTCATTGGGTTAGGGTTTTGGATGTCATTGAATCCTATATGTATATTGTATTGTAAAAAATGTATAATGATGAATGGATATAGAATATGATGGTTTTCCAAGGGAAAAATCTCTATGTAATGTTTGTATTTGCCATTGTATCTTTTTTGTTCTTTTACTGAAAATCTGTTTGCAGTAAATATTGTACAAGGTTAAAATCTACACAACCAACTAGGAACAATCTCTCCGACTCCCTAGCTTCAAGAATCCTTGCGGTTTCTTGGCCCCTGAGCCTAAAGTTCCCAGCAACACAGTGCCCCTGTAAAATTTCCCCAAAACAATCTATGTCCTCCAATTTCCTCCTTCTTCCCCTCTCTCTTTCATAATTTCCTCCTTGCCTTCTTCTTCCAGAATTTTTCCCCAAAAGAAAGATCCCCCCTTCCAAGTCCTCTCTCCTCTTCCTTATCCCCCTCTCTCGAATCCCTCTCCCTCATTCAATTCCCCAACTACCTTATCCTCTCATTAATTCCCTCACCTACCATAATATAATAAAATAGTAAAAATATTCATTGTATTTAATTTAATAATTAATTATATTTAACTTAACAACTATGATCAATAAAAATCAATTGGGTTGTTACAACATGGATGGAATGGAATTCTTGAATTGAATTGAAATGTTGTAATTGATAGCTATAACATGAAGTTTTTATTGAGCGAGTTGGCATAGACTTGTAAGTAAATTCTGGTTGACATGCCCTAGATTTGGCTCAAGTCATGAAAAACATCGTACCATACCGACAACTTCATTAAAAATTTTAATATTGTGGATGGGCCAGGAACACATGATGATTTCACTTGATAGCGCATCGACCCAAACCAACCAAAGTGATCAATGGTAGGAGCATATATTGATATTGATCTATCTATATATAAATTGTCTTATTCAAAGAGTGTTTGATGGTGATAAGTCGACCAGGGAAAAACAATCTCTAATCTTCAATAGGGAAAAAAAATTGATAGCTCACGCATGGAACCAACATATAATTTCATATCTTCTTCCTTCTTGAAATTTTGGCATTGGTGGTCAAATCCATTGGCAATCAAAGTTGAGAGTTATATCGACTCGGTAGGTGCAACAATTCAATCAAAATTTTCTTTGTATAAGATTCATGTCAGTTGGTTTGCTGGGTGGATGAACAATTAGTCGCACATGTATTTGGTTGCACATCTTTGGTCTAAAACACTAACAATATATTGAATCAACGTTGAGTCATCTACACATTTTCTTTCAAACAAATGCATGTTTCGCCTTCCTTTTAACAAAGCTTATCTGGACGTTGACATATTTTTATAGATGCCAAGGTACTCTACTTTGTAGCAATAAGTGTTCAATGCGAATATAATTCTTTTACCTTCAATACTCTATATTCACCCATGATCCATTATCATGTTGCCTTGATCACAACAATACGATTTTCTTTAAAGAATTATGAGCATTTTCTTGGGTTTGCACTTGAGGAAGGCAAGGTGAATAAAGAATATGTAGTTGAGGATCTGGTTGGTGATCTAAAATGTTGACAAATTAAACATGGCTATTATGGATTTTCTAGGGAATTTTAATAACCACTCCCACTATAGAAATCTCAAAACAATAAGTGTTAAAAGGTTACATTGTTGCTCAAGAAATGCATGGACCTTCATTTAGATTATGACAAGCCTTTATTCAAAATTGAAAGGGCCATGGATGAAAAGATAGTTACAGAAATGAATGAGTGTGAACTACAAGAAGATGCACAAATAGAAGAATAGGAGGAAGAATGTCAATGTTGCTAACTTACATGCACTATATCATAAACGTATGGTTGATGTAGAAGCATATGGTAGGGTGCATAGTAATGGCTCCATTCTAAATGGAAAACCATAAAAAAAATATTATTTCCTTTCAATAATTGAACTTACAACATTTACTCCATAATTGACTTCATTTTAATAAAAAACATGTACTAAAAATATTGTTTCCTTTCAATAATTGAACTTACAACATTTACTCCATGATTGATTTCATTTTAATAAAAAACATGGATGAACCTGTGATAATTAAAACATTTTTCTTTAATGCACCCACATAATCAATATGCTTTGAATGTCCACCATCGTTATTACAAAGATCCATCGCAATCAAAAAGGAAAATTTCGATCATTATCCTCCTCACTTTTAAGGTACCCTTGTACAATGATTCAATTTGTGCCATTGTACAATAATTCAATCCATTCGATCACAATCCCTTAAGATCATACACGTTTTTATAACAATTAGAAGAAATAATGAAGAACAATAAAGAAAAAAAGTGGTGAAAAAGGCTTGCGACCAAATCAATCATTGTAATTCACATAATAGTATATTGTATACTACATTCCATAATAACCACCTTTAACAGTAAATGGTGCCTAATTGGAAGATTAGTACCATATCCAAAAATATAATAAAGTACTTAGAATATATATTGTACCCTAAAGTACACATGAAGGTGGTATGCCAAGGACTTAGGATTAGGGTGAGATGAAAAGGTTAACACCATGGGTTGGTGAGCTCTTAATTTTTAGGAGGCACAATTGGTGGTGACTTTGTACATTAAAAATACCAACACGTTAATATTTTTTAAATAAATCATCATGTCAATCACTCCATGTAGTTTTACTTAAGAGCATCGATACACAATGAATGGTACATTGTATTAAATTATACACAACGATGAGTTTTACACATTTTTTTTTGGAAAAAAATAATTAATATTGAATATTATAAATAATATTTTTGTATAGATTGTTTATTTTATAAATATATGTGTTTAACGAATTTGTATGTGAATCAGAGATAATGATAATGACAATAGTAGCATCAGGTCGATACATATACTTTTGTATGTGAGTAGGAGCCATGGGAGAGGGAGAGGGATTTGTACCCTTATTTATTGGAATTGAGACTTGTCTCCTTTTGAGGGATGTGAGCCTCCTCAAGTTTTATGAGGAGGATATCTTCCTCAAGGGGTGATCTGAAATGAATCCAAATCGAGAATGGGTAAGACTCAATACCCACAAGACAACATGACAATTAATCAAGGTCGGAAAAGCTATGTAAAACAATGCAAGTGTAAAGTTGAATAAGACAAAAGAGTGAGAGAAAAGTTTAAAATAATTAATTCAATTATAAAAAAGAATAGGAGAGAAGACTAAGGAATGGGAAGTGAAGAGCCATGGTTGTTGGTCTTCCCTTATGCCCCTAGCTCTCCCTATTTCTTCACTCTCACTCATACTCAAAGGGATTGTCGCCAAAGAGGAGGAGAGCATTGTATCGAAACTTGCAGAAAGAAGAATATTGAGCACCATTTCGATATTGGTTTTCCCAATTGGGTTCTAGGGTAAAAATTATGCATTAATGTGTTTCTTTTTCCTCTATGTGATGAGTATCTCGTTTAAATTCTCCTATGTAGTCTACTAAAAATGATTGGTTAACTTTAATGGCTTCTCTATATCTTATTAAGTCGAGGAGGAGTTTGTTAGCCTAATAATCCTAAAGTTTATTTAGATTAGTATGTTTTCTTAGATTAATAAAGTTATTCTAGAAGTTGTGTGTTTCCTAGGTTGGCCTTGTCACATCCTTGTCATAGTGATTATCCTTGAGTTGTTGGTCAAAAACACTTGACATATTGAGATAAGGCTTGAGAGGTTATATATATATGCTCTGCCTCTCTCCCCCTATGTAATAATAATATATGTGATCAATAAAGACACTTCTAAAAATTTAACATAGTATCAAAGCCATGGTTGAGGAGAATTTTATTGTGATAAGAAACTCATGGTGAATCATGATGACAAGACCATAATGGAGATGTGAAGAAGGAGACTCCAAATCTTAAGCTTGGTTTCTTCATCCAACCAAACAAAGTCTTCAACAAGGTATTTTGTTATTTCAAGTTTTAGTGAAATTATTTGGAATTCATCAAATTATTTGAAATTGGTCTCCTCCATCTATAGGCACATCATTATTATCTATTTTGCAGTGTTGGTTATGGCATCTGTGGCAGAGTGGTGGAAGTAGAAGACTCGAATACATCATGGCATTAATATCAGAGTTGTTTCTTTGCGCTAGTTCAAATTTATGACGATTCTTTAATTTTTGTTTCTACAAACTTTAAACTCCAAAGCTTCTTCCAGGCCCGCGTTCAGAACACCATTCCAGAAGGTGCCTGCCCACGCACAGTGAAATCAAAATGGATTTCCATCTGTAATCGATATTTTTTTAAGAAAGAAATAGCAGGTATCGTATCCATCGGTCGCTTCTGGACTCCAAATTCTTTTTCTACGCTTTCTCCAGCTTGCCTAGTCATTTGATTGGTAAAGTCTACGAAGGTATACATACCCCACCCCCTCCGAATTTGAACTTATGATCTCTTAGGAGGAAACACATGTTCTTAACCATTAGGCCCACTCAAGTACACACTTAAATATATGATACATGGTATATGAAGTGTCTTATTACATAGTATCATGGAATAAGGCAATAATTTGTATACTTTATACTATTAAAGTGAAACTGAAGGTATAAGGGTAAAAAAATTGATAATTTATCTTTCTTAAGATGGAAAGAACATATTCATTCCTTTTGGGAAGATATAAAACTTTTGTGTTCTTTATGTAAAATTGGAGATATAAGGGATGGCATTTTATAAATTCAGTACTTTATAGTTTAATGTTGGTATTTTTTCATTGTAATTGAAGCATTGTATATTATTGTTCACTTTAAAGGGGGTATGATTATCATTTTATGAGCATTTTTGAATCAAATTTAAAAATTTTGACCAATTGAAAGAAAATTGTAATTTGTAATCAAACCGTTGATAAGAGTCCAGTGAAATACTCTATCAACATCTTTTTCATTGAGGCTATAAGAGAGTCAAGGCCAAGCCCCTATAGCACTCTTTTTCAATGTGTGTAGTGTCTCTTGTACATGGTATTATTCATTTGATCACATGGACTTGATAATTACTTCATCATGTCAAAATTAGTAAATTTACTCACTGATTCCAACAAATTGAATGGACCCAAGAACTATAAGTCTTGGTGTCGTCATATGCAAAGTACATTGGTTTTTAATGACTTGTGGAAAGATATATGTAATGGAGAAAAATATCAAATTAAGTCGACTGATGCTAGAGAACTAGCAAAATGGGTATCAAGGGATGAAAAGGCACTTGCACTTTTAAGCTCCTCTGTAACAGATGAAATGTTTATACAGATTGAAAATGCAAATGATGTTTGGAATGCATTGAATTTTTTTAATAATATGTTTGATACCCAATCTGAGTAAAAAAGGGTTGAGCTTCATGATAACTTGCTTACCAACAATTGGTTGAAGGGGGAGATGTTTTGGAGTACATCTCTAATTTGAAAAATATCATAATGAAATTAATAAAATGTGGCTTTAAAGATGTAGAAGAAAGTCTTATGACCTCATCTTGATGCGTGGAATACCAACCTCATACAAACATTTTTTGTAAACATTACAAATTGTTGAAAAATTGGAGAATCAAGCTTTTGATTCCCTAGGTGACTTGTTGGTTAAACATGACAAGACATTTGGTAAGAAGAAGATCTTCTCTTTACCAACTCTAGACAAGGAGAAAGCTCAAGAGGAAAAGGGGCATACAGTGTGAGAAGAAGAGGTACTTACAATGAAAGTACAAGAGGAAGAAGTAATTACAATGAAAGTACAAGAATAAGAGGATCACCCAATTAAAGTTAAAGATGAAGAGGAAGATTCAATGAATGAATAAATTCAGACTATGGTCGAGGTCATGGAAGAAGCCAAGGAAGAGGTAGAAACCAACAATATTTTAGAAGATTGCAAGATCAAAGAAGCAAAAACATGTCTCAATTCAAGTGCAAAATATGTCTTCGCATTGGTCATGTGGTGGAAGAGTGTAGAACACGAAATCAAAATTTGCATAAGGATAAAAAAACTTTCAAACAACATTCTAAGTCTAATGCTTCAACTTCATCCCAGTATGCAAAAAATCAAGAAGTTGATTATGTGCTGACAACAAACTAGGAGATTGAATCTACAGATTCAGCTTCCACCAACAAATTGATGAGAAAATATTATGAAGATGATTGGATATTAGATACATGGGCTACTCAACATATGTGCTACAAAAAATCTTACTTTTGGACATATCAGGATATGGAACTAAATCCAATTTACTTGGCAAATGACACAACTCATACACCTCAATGAAAAGGATTTGTCTGCTTTTATCTTCCAGGAATTGGAAAATTATTACTTGAAGAAGATTTTTTCTAGATATAAATTTGTGAGAGGTTTCGAAACATCCAACGTTTCGAGTGGACACTCCACCCATCATTAATTTCAAATTAAAGATTCAATTAAAGTTTGATTAGTAAGTAAAGTTAATTAGTTTAATTAAGGTAAAATAAAGTTAAACTATATTAAAAAGCTAATTAAAATGTTAGAGGGTCAATGGGTTTTGAACCCGCGACTACCCACTACCTAAGCCTTAATGAACAACCAAACACCAACATACCATGTATGTGCCTTAAAAAAAAATGCATGTGTGTTGATTAAGGCGATTGAAGCTTAGGATTAAGTTTAGTCTAGATTATTAGTTTTTAATAAACTAGCACAACCGCAAAGTGGCTGACGGTTGGTTAACGCCGAAAGGTACATAACGCTGGTGAATGCCGAAACGTGGCTGGCAGTTGTGGACAATTATTTAGATGCCACGGTTTAATCCTATTTAATCATTAAACGTGGTAATTATATAACCTTACAACATTTTTTTTAATGTGATTAGGTAAATGTAAAAAAAAGTAAACATGTTAACGGATGCCTTGGTAAATGCAAGAAAGTTATGAACAATAAATCTGACCCATTGATTTTGGAGGACGACTAAGAATATGCCAACATCTTCAGTGCATAGCCATCAGATAAGGGTTTAAGGTTAAATAAGATTAAAATATCATTAATTGTGCCCATTTTCAATAGATGTACGCCTTTCGATGTAAATTAATAAACATAAGGTCGAAAATCACTTTAATCAAGTTGTAAGCGAAAAGTTAAAAGGGCTTAGACTAGGACAAGAAGGAAGGAGGTGGCATATGCACTAGGAGAGTAAGCATAGGAATTGGCGAGTATGGCGCAAGGCTAGCGTAGCTGCAGGGCAAGGGAACCAATAGTTCTTTTTGTAGGGGTGAAGAAACCAAGCTTAGATGCTTAATCCTAACCCTAACCTAGCCAATCCCCTAATGGAGTAATGTCTGTTTACAGACAAGTAAAGAAAACTTACGCCTAATCCTGTTTCTAAGTTTAAGTAGCACCAATTTGAAACGTCCTTGAACTCACCCTGAAAACTTTGGGGTGATGCAGGTTAAAGCATACAGGATGGTCAGGAATCGAAGGAGTTGAGGCAGGGGAGCATCGTTGCAAGCACCGCCAACACCGCAAGCGCCACCACCACCATCACCCGAACTAGCCCCCATACTGCGCTCGTTGGAAGCCATTAACGAGACTTTAAAGGGGCGAAAACCAACATGGACTGAAGTGGAACCCCCACCGTCTGGAACGGGTAATCCAGAAGCATCAAGGGATTCAGGGGGAGGACCTCCACCTGAAGACCTCATACGAGAATTGTAGAAGATCAACCTTTCGGAGTTTGTCGGGGGTCGCGCCAGTGAACGCGCGGAAGCATGGTTGGAAGGCATGACAAGGTGTTTTTCCTTAAGGGACTATGCGTCCAACTCAAAGGCAAAGATCACCATTTTTCAGTTAAGAGATAGCGCCTTGAACTGGTGGGGCAACCTGGAAAGACAACTGCACCTTACCCCAGACACAGTATCTTGGGAACTTTTCAAGGAGAGGTTTCGAATGAAATATCTACTAGCATACTACGAGGAACAACAGGTAGGGGCATTTCATGCCTTAGTACAGGGAAACAGAACTGTAGAAGAATATGAGATCAGATTTATGGAACTGGTCAAATATGTTTCGTATATGGATAACGACCAACGACAGGCAGAGCGCTTCGTCTATGGATTGAACCCTAAGATAAGAGCTATGGTACGGATGTGGAAACCATCTTCAATAGTGGAGGCGGTGGAAAATGCACATTATGCGGAAGAACACATGAACTTAACCGGGGGTACAAGACCGACATTTCTGCATCGTCCTGGATTTGTAGGGAAGGCCCCGAGGACATTTCCTAGGGGAGGGGGCTCAAGGCCACCGCCATATGGTAACAGAGTCGCTCCAAGGACAATAGCCGTAGGGATTTCAATGGCAGCGAGTGCAGCATCTCGTTCATCGCCAACGGTGCAGACAGGTCCACAACCATCTCAGGGAACAGTGAGTAGGGGCAGGGGTTCCAGGGGAAGGAACTCATTTCACAGGCAGTCACATAACAATGCACAGGTTCAATCTCGTGTTACCTGTTGGGGGTGCAAAGGACC
>ML784486.1:28194-38393 GCA_009831015.1 Picea engelmannii
TAACATGGTTTGAACGATGCATTGATAAAGAATGGTTGGAACAATGGGTTGGTAATGGATAGCTCTGCCACATGGGACACCATTGTTCAGTGAGAGATTAAATCATTTGTGTATGGGGGGTGACTAGGCATATTTCATTAAATAAAATATTTTAATTGCTACGTGAATTATCTGGTTCCCTAGCTCATGTGTTGAGAAAGAATTGTGTAGTATGATTCTAGGGTTTGTCATTAAATGTATGATATCAAAGGTGAGAGAATGCCTCTCATTGGCTAATTAGACTATGGTCTTGTGAAGGATACTTGGGCCTCTCCATATGATATCATTAATCATGTTACAACCCATAAGTATGAAACAATTGATCAATCAAGAAGTAAGAGAGTGGATTCACTCAGAAATGTATTGAGCATTGCAGACAAAACTCAGATAACCGAGTGGCATAGTGAACAGTAGGCTATACTAAGTTCCTAGAGACATAGTGTTGTAGATATTTGATGTTTATTGGACTGGATTTTCATTCTCATTGTGAGATAATTGATGTGTGTAGGCTACATTGAGTGAAGACCTTTCTAATCAGAGATAGAGCTGAGATAGACTTCAGAAATCAAATTCCACAAAGAATCCATGTTGGTGAAGCGTGTGGGATATGAGTCCCTGGATTACGAATCCGATGGTATCAAAGAGGTTGCATCCTTGACTGAGATATTTTTTCTAGAATTGTGAACAAAATATTGCAGAGTACAACATGGGCAAAGAAAGCAGAGATAAGTTGGAATACTTAAGGGCCAACAATGTCGAGCTTCGAGAAGAGAACAAGAGCTTGAAGGTAAGTTAATATGTTTAACCAGAGGATGACAAAGATGGAGAAGCACATTGAGACCTTCGCCAAATTTTTTACGTTGCTTAAGAAGAAGTTTAAAGAAGGCCAAGACTCCCTCACTGTAGTTAAGATAGATTGGGATAAGCACAGAGTACAAATTGTATACCTTGGTAGTTATCCAGATGGATAACTAGTAAGAGGATAGGTTCACATAGATGATGACGTAGCTACAACAAGAGTTGTAAGAAAAGGAGAAGGTCTTGGCAAGGATTCAAGCAATTGTACAAGAGCAAAGAGGAGCAAGGAAACCTTCCATTGCCATCGCAGATGCTAGCACCGTCATTGACACCACCTTGGTAAGCTCACCTTCTATAGACATCTCTCAAGAGAAACTTGGTGAATTTGAGAAGCATAATAGAGGTATTGGCTCTAAACTCCTAAAGAAAAAGGGCTATGATGGACAAGGGATAGGAAATATGAGGTAAGGCATCTTGAGCTCCATTGTAGTCACACCCTGGGAAAACCATGAAGGCTTAGGATTTGATGGCATAAGTGGAAATTCCATCACGATAAAAACCATTTTCATGAAGGAAACATACATGTCGAAGTTGGATTTCTCATCGAGCGAAGGAGTAGCAGTAATAAATGAAGGTGTCAGCTCACCATCACCTCATCCTTGTGGTATCTTGAAGCAAAGAAACAATGAGGCGAGTTCGCAGACTCGGCTCACAACTACACTCAGAGGCAACAACAAACCAATCAACAAAAGCAATAAGAAGAAGAAGAAGACCATGGCATCTATGTCAAACAATAAATTTCTTATGGTTCATTGTTGCAAGAGGAAATGCCATACCATAGAAAACTATTGGTATCCAGAGGCATGTTCTTTTTGTGGAAAGAAAGGCCACTGTGAGGCAACCTGCTGGAAGAAGCAAGCCATGTTCCGCAAGCCTGATTGTTTTCTAGAGTTGAATGGAAAGAAGGATTCTCCAATCCAACAACATACATAAAGTCACATGGAAAGGAGGAGTATGCCAAGAAGTCCTTGTAGCAACAACAAGAACTTTTTCCACCACTACAATTTGATTGATCACTAGGAAGCAAAGTGTTGGCAATTTCATTTAGAGCTTCACCCAAGGTATCACACAACCTATAGAAGGGTGTGGAGAGAAAATATTGAAGAAGATGAAGAGATGATTGCATCTCCAACCCAAGTGATAGAAGTTATCCATGGATTTTCAACAACACAAGAGGCCAACCTCAACAAAGTAGAAAGTAGTTGTTTGATGGAAGTGGGAGAGAGAAGAGAAGGAGCTCAAGCATGGGATGAATTCTCTTTCATCATACACTAGTTGAAGACTAACTTTCCAATGTATGGACCAACTTACCTATGACCAAGACTCCTACAACCAACATGTAGGGGTATGTAAGATGATTGTTCAATTGACATGGATGCAAAGGGTTCTTTCCATGATGAGGAGCAATTGATCCTATCAGAGGAATGCAACTAGAATTCCCTTGAGGAGTTGTTTCATGATGGCATATTGCTCAGGTCACAATGAACATGAAGACCAACATTCGACTTGGCTTCATGGGTAGCCAAAATGGATTGTATCCAATTCAGAGAGGGAGATGGGAATGAGTGTTGAGCCTAGAGTTTGAATTCAGAGATTGCTCAAAGATGAGAGTTAGTTGGAAGATTGTCACACTATGGGAATAAGTGAGACAAAACCATAGCTGAGGAACATAGCCAGTAGCCAGAGCCAAGAGCCAAGAGCCAGAGAAAGAGTTAGAGTTGTAGCCAGGAGCCAGCGTCAACACCATGTTCCAAAGAAGCAGACAACACCGATCCAGATTGGTTTCCTTGAGCTTTTGGAGACCAAAAAGCCTCTCAATAGGGAGGTGTGATCCGAAATGGATCCAAAACGAGAATGAGTAAGACTAAATACTTAAAATACAACATGACAAGTAATCAAGGTCATGAAAGCTATGTAAAATGAAGCAAGTGTAAATTTGAATAAGACAAATGAGTAAGAGAAAAGTTGAAAATAATTAATTAAATGATAAACATGAATATGAGAGAAGGCTAAGGAATGGGAAGTGAAAATACATGGTTGTTGGACTTCCCTTACCCCCTATCTCTCCCTATTTATTCACACTCTCTCATACTCAAAGGGATTTTTTCCAAGGAGAAGGAGAGCATTGTATCAAAACTTGCAGAAAGAAGAATATTGAGCACCATTTGAACACTCGTTTTCCCAATTGGGTTCCAGGGTAAAAATTATGCATTAATGTGTTTCTTTTTCCTCTATGTGATGAGCATATGCTTTAAGTTCTCATGTGTAGTCTATTAAAAATAATTGGTTATCTTTCATGGCTTCTTTGTATCTTATTAACTGGAGGAGGAGTTATTTCTGCATAATCTTTTATTTTACTATGTGAGAGGTTTTCTTCAAAGGAAAAAAATGGCAATGGTGCTTGCCCATCTCAACAACTAGTTAATCCCTGTCGTTGAATGCATTGGGTGAGGGAAGATCAATTGTTATCTTTGCAAAGCTATTGGAGAACTTACTAGAACCATATTTCTCTCTCTCTCTCTCTCTCTCTGGTGAATTCTTATTGTTTAGCTAATGAACTAAAGTGCCCATGCAAATTTTCATCTCTACTAGGTGTTTAACTTGTTTTTTGKGTCGATTCATGTTGATGTGAGATTTTTTATGAGYTGGTCGATTTGTAATTTGCAAGGGTGGATTTATCCTTCCCTAGACAACATTTTCTCATTGCCTATCCATTTCCTCTTCGTCGAGGCTCGATTTGAAGTTCTCGAAGTCGATTCTTCTTACTRGGATGATTGAATACAATGTGGGACTGTTGAGTATGTTGTTGGGCATGTGAAAACATTAGAGGGTCGTTCCTTTTGTGTTGGGCGTTTCATGAAAGCACCCTTTTKCTACACAATGCAWCCACACTGGAACTGCATGTTCTACTTGCTTCCACCAAGTGCACACCTTAAATATTTCTACTTGCTATCTAAAAATACCCATTACTCAAGCCCTAATTTGCAAGAGAATATACACACTTACTCTTTGTTGTCCAAAGGTAGTGTGTGAACTCTAACTGAAGGAGATCTCCCGTGTTTTTCTCTTTGTTATCCATGGGTGAACCCTAGTGTGTGAAAGACACAACACCGGTATTTGTTTTTGTTGTCAACATCTCTGAAATGCTCACCATACCCCAACGATTGGAGAGACCATAGTTTGTTTACCTGTTGATTGCAAATCATAAACCCTAACCTTATCTCTGAGCCTATCTAATGCATGGCATAACATATCACCATTCCCACACCCTAAACTAGTCCCAAGACACTCCGAGGAATCTAGTTGATGTCACATCATTCCATTATTCATCCTTGGACTATGTTCATTACTCTTTCTCTAGCCTCCACTTGTACGTGGTAAAAACATTGTTCTGGGAATCCTCATAAACGTCGATACATACCCTCTATTTCTCACACGTTTCACAATTGAATGTGATGTTAAACCCTATGCTAGCAATATAGTAATGTTGTGTTGCAGGAGAGATGACCACATGGGACATAACTGACATGGTTTGAATGATGCATGGATAAATAATGATTGGGCGACCGTGTTGGTAATGGATAACTCTACCACCTGGGCCACCAATGTTCAATGAGAGATTAATTCATTTTTGTATGGAGGATGACTAGGCATCTTTCATTAACTAAATGATTTTAATTGCTGCATGAATTATTTGGTTACCTAGCTCATGTGTTGAGAAATAATTGTTTAGTATGATTCTAGGGTTTGTCATTAAATGGGTGATATCAAAGGTGAGAGAATGCCTCTCAATGGCCAATCAGATTGTGGTCTTGCATAGGATACTAGGGCCTCTCCATATGATATCATTAACAATGTTAAAACATGTTATCACACAGTTTGTAGGTTGGGAAAAGATCGAACCAACCACCAAATGGCGACAACTTTGAGAACACCTACCCACTTTCACCTTAGGCATGTATTCCCATCACTTTAGAGATGATAAAATCAACTCAAGGGGGAATCTCGATGACCCCGGGGGGAATGAGATGGAAAATGAAGAGATGAAGTAAATTCCCCCTAAAGGTCAAGATAGAAGTTGCAAAAATGCTTGGGGAAGAGTCTAGGTGTGGTAGCTAATGGTTTCCCAGGGATAAGAACAACTTCGAAGAATGTTGTACCTGCCCGAGACACAAGAACAAGCCAAGCATATATGTATAATGTTAGGTGGACAAGCAAGTTAATCTTGTTGTCCCTAATTTTGTAGAAGTAAACAACAATGTATATCATCAAAAGAATAAGTATTAAAGCTTCCAAACAATTGCTAAAAGTCTAATGAAAGATTGTAGAGATAAGTTAGATAAACACTAGTGATACTCAAGAATGAAAGCACAAGACTTTACCAATGAAACAAGGTTGTTTGTCTAGACCAAATAGATAAATGTGGAAAATTATGACGGTTGAAAAGCAAGTTATAGTTGAAAGAGTATTAGGGTTTCTGCAGCCCTAATGGCTGTAGATGAAGTTTTATAACAACAACAAGAAGTACTTGAGCAAAGATGACACCCTAGTGGCTCAATCAAGCTTATAGAGCAAAGAATTGATTCCAACTTAGACAACCTTCAAATCATAAAATTTCATGTTAACGAATGTAAAGTTTTATTTCTCCAATGCAATTATACTAGTTCCTTTAGCTATAGGGTTATGGGGTCAAGTAAATAAATAGTTAAACAATGCTATCTCCTTGGGGGTGTAAACCTTCTTACTCCCCAAGGCAAGCAAATGCTAAGCTAGGAAATACTAGGAGGGTGTAATCCCTTTTACTTCTCTTAGTAAAGCCTTTTGCAACAAATAACTTCTAGACAAAAAATTATAGATAAATGGTGGGGTTGTAAATCCTTATACTCCCCAAGAAATCTAGCAAATCAAACTTGTGACTAAGGAATGAAGCATCAACAAGATAAATCCTTACCTAGTTCAAGAAATGGCAAGATAAACCTCTCCTTACCAAGATAAATCCTCCACACATGCCAAAGAAAACCTCCAAGAAGGGTAGCACACTGCTTCTTCCACCAATAGCATAAAGATACCAAGATAAAAAATCACAAGAGAGAGAAGTTTTCCCAAGGAGGGCGCAAATTTCAACCAAATACTTCTCACAATGGGAGAGTTATGTTATGAAATGAGATTCACATGATCTCTATTTATACTAAAACTCTAAAACATAGTTTTTCCACATTCAAAGGGTAAAACATAAGACAAGGAGTCAACGACTCTTATCTTACCCCTTAAACAAAACAATAATATTTAATTTACATTGTTTTCACATTAGAAACCCTAAAATAAGATGATGTCACCCCTTTAGGGAGACGTTTTGACACTTGTAGCAAGTCATTGGAGTTGGGGAAGAATGACTAGGCCTCCAAAGGCCACATGTCACTCATCCAAGCCTCTTCTTCATGGTCCAAAACCCCCTTCATTCAAAATGTGCCATGTGTCAATGAGTAATACCTCCATCACCACCAAACCCTAGCCCTAGGTGACATCAAGCCTCAAAAGGTGACATTTTACCTCTTCTAGGAAAAGCGTTCGACATGGGAGGGCTAGGTCATGTCTTCCAAGGTGTCTCCTAAGCCTCCAAAGGAAGATCATCATGATCTGGCATGTGGGCCCTTGGCTTCCAACCTGTGGGCTTCAAGCCCCATGGAGGCCCAAGCTAGGCTTGTTCCTCCAAAATTGTCCACCAAACAAGGTCCTACAAAACAAATAGGTACGCCCTCCAAGGATCTCAAGTCAAAAAATCATGGCAAGTGAAAACCACATCTAATAAACAAGGCACCTAAACAACGGCATCAAAACTACTGCATCAAATTAAACAAATTCTCTAAGACCCTATACAATTGACCAAGTTTAGGTATGGGAGGGGTGTCATAAAATTTTGATTGGGTAGACCAAAACCCTCAAGTAGGGGATGCCCCTTCAAAGTCATGTAGTGGATGATGAGGTGGTTAGGGGTTTAGACTTCATAGGTAAATGAGTTTCATGACATACAAGGGCTCATATTATCTCATTTATGGGTGTCTTTGTAGGGGGTGTGCTGCAACTTCTTCCTCAATGCAACCTTTTTCCAATCCTGTTTATTGCCATTTATTGATTAATTAATGATCCAAACACGTGTGCACTTCCAATACTGAATCGATTAGCTTGGGGGGAAGTAGCACAATGTCACTTGAACAAAGAGGTCCACAAAGTGCCATAGGGGTAACCATGTAAAGCGGTGTAACACACTTGTGTTAGTCTTATATTCAAGCGATATATTTATTATGTGTTTGATATTGTGCAGGTCTTCAATTCTTTCAAGAGAAGCAGTTCATTGTTCTCAAGACCTGTCTGGGAGAGCATCTAGAAGGTTTTTTTTTATTTTAGGTTCTTATATTTTGCCAACAACCATTTCCCTGGGCCTTTAGCCCCTTATTCCCATGAAATGAGGTACATGCCCTTCTTGGGTCACTAAAGTCAAAGGTCCTAGAATAGGGCAATATGATGGGAAATAAATGAGCGGAAAGTGGTAAGTATGGTTGGGAATGGTATGATAACCTCTCAAGGGATCCCCAGTTTCAACCCTTCCCCAAAAGTTGGCCACTTACTAGGAAATATATGACACTCACCAAGGTGAAACTAGGTCAAAAGAATAATGTCCAAGTATGCATTCTATAATCAAAAGAAGCTCAAATACAACATGTTTAAACGCCTCAAATATTAGGGTGATTACCTGCCACAATACTTGACTTGTATTGCATGGAGCAAGACCCATGTGTTGTCTAGAAGCTAATTAGTGTGGTGGAGGCGCTGACAATGGATCCAAACTGTGGTGATAGAGTGGGCTTCCATATGTGCAAGTGGATATTTCTAGTCATGTGGTCTCTCGACACTCCATATCTGCAACCTTAGGGCCTCGAGACATCATCTCCTTAGTTATCCCACAAAATGGGGATAATAAAACCCATAAGAATGAGTGAGTTGATCAATCAAGAATACAGAGAGTGGTTGCATTCATAAATGTATTGAGAATTGTAGACAAAACTCATAGAACCAAGTGGATCAATGAACAATAGGCTATACTAAGTTCCCAATGACTGAGTGTTGCATAGATTTGATGCTTATTGGCCTAAAATGTCATTGTCATTGCGAGCTAATTGATGTGTGTTGGATACATTGAGTGAAGACCTTTCTCATCAGAGACAAAGCTAATATAGAGTTCAAAAATCAAATTCTGCAAATAATTTGTGTTGGTCAAGCGAGTGGGATATGAGTCCCTCGATTACAAATCAAGGGTAAATCACACTTATTGAAGAAGTTGATCCATCGTTGAGATCATGATAGGTAGGATTTCAGGGTTGGTCCCTATTTTTGGTACCAACCCATAGAGGAGGATTTGTGTTTCATCTTCAAGTTGTCTAGCAGGAGGGGGGATTTTCCTCATTTCCTTAATCTTTTAATTGGCATTGTGGGAGAGAGTTAGATGGAATACATGCAAAGATATGTTAGTGTATACATCACTGACCCTGGTGATTTCTAGGTTGTTGGGGGCCAGTTGATTTTACGTTCTTTAGATGAAGAGGGTGTTAAGTGTTTGTTCTTTATGGTCCGAATACTATTACACCATACCTTTGATGGTCAATGCATTAGTTACTCTCTAGTGCACTATATAGATCATTTATTTTGGAAGCATAAACTGATTAAGCAATTTTCCATTTTTTGGTGACATTTTTGTATTTCTCTAGATCATTGTTGTAGTGTGTTTTAGGGGAGACATGTCTACCCCTTTGCTTTAGATCTATTTACTTTGTTTTTAAGAGGTTTTTGGTGATTTCGCCAACATTTGAATGCCACCCTCCTAGGTGGATGATTGATGTGCATGTGTAGATGTGGGGAAGATTGTTACCCAAGTGGTGCCAATCGGAGTACCCATGTAGGCCAATGAATTAAGAGGTTTTGGATTTGTTAAGTAGCAAGGATTATCCCATACTTGATCTTGTACAATATACATATGTAGGGATGGGCTAGTGTGTAGTGTACCAAGCAAGGTTTTCTTGGTGTTTACTTAATTTATTGTGTGAAAATGTTTCAACATCCCACTGTTGTAGGTGAATTTATGTGTGCTTGTAATATTGGTGTCTTTGATTTCTTCTTTAAACAATAGTTTTATGACATAATAATAAGATGGCATAAATGTAGATGACAATCAACAGTACTAGAAATAATAAAGACCATAAAAAATAGTGTTTAGAGAGAACCTGGTTGTTCTTATTGTTATTGATAATGGACTGATATACAATATATAATTACCACAATGGGTCTTCAGTGCATGCCAGAAAAATATATGTTATTCTTCTAACCAGATTTCAGGGCTCAAGATGTTGGAAATGATGGATAATCACACCACTAATATCTATCCTCAACGTAGGCTTGTAGACAGGAGAATATGCTACTGTAATTTAATAAACAATGTGGATGACTGAGCGTTGTTTTAATATTTTTCCAAGTTACCAGCAATCCCTCTATGGAAACAACAATCCACAAGTCGACTCAAAGGGATATGGCACGATTTTCCCCACAAAAACTCAGCCATAAGAATGACAGTTGACCCACCAAGGGAAAAGATGATATCTCGTCCAAGAATCATGTCCCCTGGAATATGATGCCTCCACAACTTCCCAAGCTAATGACCCAGTGAAAGAATAACCCCCAAGAGAATAACTCGATCTCTCAAGCAGATAATACACCCAACAATGGAGATTGTGGCTTCTAAATATGAGATAAGCACCCCCAAGTCAAGAATACTCCTAGAAAATGATAAATCGTTGGCCAATAATTCAAATTGAACCCATCCTATTCATATATTCTCCTAGCGATGAAGAACATGCCCAAAAATGAGAGATTTGACCCCCTTTCCAAGCCAAACTCAGCAAGGGAAATAGAACACAATTGCCACAATAGAAACCTTTGTTACACATAAAGAAAATCAACCACCAAAAACAACTCTGCTAACCATGAAGCACAATGAATAAATCATAGTGATCTCTTCCCACAAAATGACTAGCTAGGGTGTATCGTTGCAACACTGAAATCAATAAACAAAGGAGGGTTTCCAAAAACCCTTGTCTCTTCTCAAGAGTTCTCCAAAGTCTTTTCTCAAATAAGTGAAAGCAAGAATGAGGAGAGACTGCTCATTTTTCCTTTTTTAATACTCACTTGAGTCTTTTCCCGCTCACTTCTTTTATTTTATTTTATTAAAGTCACTTTAGTGGGTTTCTCAATTT
>ML784486.1:117874-137179 GCA_009831015.1 Picea engelmannii
TTTATATCCAATAAAGATACACTTTTCGGCCTTCTTATCTAGCTTACTCATGTTTTCCTTTGGAACATGAACATATGCATCACAGCCAAATACCTTGAGATGTGTGAGAGAAGGTTCCTTACCAGTCCATACCTCTTGTGGAGACTTGTCATCCAACACTGATGAGGGTGATATGTTGACCAGGTAACATGCAGTACCCACTGCCTCTGCCCAGAATTCTTTCCCTAACCCAACACCACTAAGCATGCACCTTTCTTTTTCCATCAGCGTCATGTTCATCCTTTCTGCAACTCCATTCTGTTGAGGTGTATATGGAGTAGTCTTCTGCCTTGCTATACCGCACTTCTTACATAATTCTTCAAATTCATTCCCACATAACTCTCTGCCATTATTTGTCCTCAACACCTTAATTCTTTTCTCTGTTTGATTCTCAACAAGAGCCTTAAACTCTTTAAACCTGTCAAAGACTTCGGATTTCTTCCTGAGGAAATATATCCAAGAATTCCTCGAGAAGTCATCTATAAATGAGACATAGTACACAGATTTTCCCAATGATGGGACCGACATAGGTCCAAAACATCACTGTGAACTAGTTGTAAAATTCCTTCTGCCCTCGTTGCACAGAGGGGAATCTTACCCGATTTTGCTTCCCATATAGACAATGTTCACAGAAATCAAAATCCAAAGAGCAGTTAGACATACCTTCAACCATACCTTTTCTCCGATATGACCCAGTCTGTGATGCCACAACATAACCTTTTCTCTAGAGACTGTAGGAGTTCTTTATTCTTAAACTCCAATATCAGGAACAATGGAACTATTACACCCATCACTAATAGTGCTTCCTTGCATCTTATACAGAGTTCCAAACTGAACTCCCTTCAACAACACCATTGCTCCTCGAACTATCCTACAGGTTTCCTTTTCAAATATTGTTTTTACCCCTGCATCGTCCATTTTGCTTATAGAAATAAAATTTCTAGCAAAACCTGGGATGTGCAAAATATTAGGAAGTGTTCTAATCCTTCCATCTATGAACCTCAACTTGACTTTTCATCGTTCTATTATTCTAGTTGTCGAATCATCACCTAAGAAAACATTACCTCCATCATACCTTTCATATTCACAGAACCACTCCCTGTGGGGAGTCATATGAAAGGATGAACCTGAGTAAACCAACCATTCCACATGATCTGCATGTGTTCTTGAAGAAGCCAAGTACACATCCCATCCTTCTTCCTTGGATTTCTTTTCTTCTGTAGAAGGAGATTCTTCATATCCCTTCTGTTTCTCAACTTTGGATCTACACTACTTCTTGTAGTGCCCTTCTTTTTCACATCTCCAACATACCTTTACAAACTTTCTGGGAGATTTAGATATACCCTTAGACTTAGATCTCCCACTTGAGAACTTATATCTATTTCTTTCCTGGGAACGTCCTCTTGTAAATAATGCATTTGTGCTCTGTCCTTCCATATTCTTCTATCTCATCTCCTCCGACAACAAGGATGAGACCACTTCATCAAACTTCAATGAAGTTGTATTACTGCCTATGGCCACAACCAGACTATCCCACGAGTCTAGTAAAGAACACAGTAAACTGATACATTTATATTCATCTGAAATTTTAATCTCAATAGATACTAACTAACTTACCACAGTATTAAAGGTGTTCAAATGCTCTGCCACCGAGTCTCCATCTCTCATCCTTAGGTTATACAACTTCTTTCTCAAAAATAGTTTATTTACTAGGGACTTAGACTGATACAACTTCCCCAACTTTTCCCATAAATCCTTGGTTGTAGCTTCCTCTGACACATTCAGTAATACTAAATCTGAGAGGCACAGTCGGATTGTGCTCTTTGCCTTCCAATCCAACTTTTTCCAATCATCTGCTGAAGTTCCTGTAGTTATAGTACATGGATCTACCACGATCATCTGATCTTTGTCCACCAACATATCTTCCATCTTGAGCTTCCACAACTCAAAATGTTGCCCATTAAAATTCTTGATCTCCATTTTCGAATTGATTGCCATTTCTTTTCACCTGAAAACTCAATACCACAGATCTCCCACTGTAACAAGGATTATCACAGTCCCGAGCCAAACCCTTGACCACATAGGCATCCCCGTGAAGCCAACAAAGCTCTGATACCAAATGTAGATTTTAACCTTGTACAATATTTATTGCAAAACTGATTTTCAATAAAAGAACAGAAAAGATATAATGGCAATACAAACATTACACGGAGAATTTTCCCCTAGAAACCCAAACAGGGAAAACCAACATATTCTATATTCATCCGTAGTGATACATTGTTTAAAACACAATATAAATATAGGATCCAGTGGCATCCAAAACCCTAACCCAATGACTTGTATTAGTCAACAACCCTAATTCCTTAACCGGAAATAGAAAACCATCGGCAAAGAAACCATGTGCTGAAAAACCACCTAAATATGTGACAAGATCCCGAGAATATAAGAATTTAACACAAGAATATAACACATACCCAACACATAAGAATTAGAGAAGCATGTCCAAATTTATTTTTTGGGGAGGATATAATTTGGGGGCAAGTTATGGAGATGGAACGAAAAACTTTTACAGGGAAGTTCTTCAAAAGACTTAGCCTAGAGAAATTTGTAGGGCAGTGGGTTGAGGAGAATTTTAATCCTCTCTTAGGTTACACCCCACTTCACCATTTCTTGGTAATTAGAGGATGGGTAGCATTTACTTCCAAAACTTTGGAAGACTAAGCAATGACAAGGAAATAAAATTGGTATCGAGGTACGATGATCCTATATCTTCAAAAATTGTCCTTGTGTTTTGTTCCCAGGAGGGAATCAAATTCAAAATAACCTATATGGGTTAAAATTCTAGGCCTTCTACTGGAACTATGATCATAAAAGGTTTCGATAGCGATAGGTAATTGGTTGGGGACCTTTGTTGATTTTTAGGATAATTTTAAAAGTATTAATTCTGGGATAGTGACGAAGATTATGGAAAAATTGGATCTAAAGGAAGGGCTTTTTGAATTGACAAGCATTGAGATTGGGAAATGGAAATACACTCAAATATTATATTATGTTTATGTTTTATGTTTGTGTTCTAGATGTCATCTTTATGGACAGGTTGTAGAAGACTACTCAATAAATTTTCTGATTTCAAATGAAGGAAAAATAAAATTGAGCCAACAAGGATGGAGGAGGAAGGCAAGATATATATTGAAAAAAAAGGAAGTATGAAAGGTCGTTTAAATCGACAGATATACACTATTTATAATTCATTCATTTCTCTCTTTAGGCGGTAGGCCTACATCCCTAGAAAAAGTGACATAACAACATTCCAAGATTGCTTTGACAATATAAGGCTATTTCCCACCAGCTTAGTTACAAGAAACCTCATCAATGCAAGGAGACGCCAATTATTTGTAAAAATAGAGTTGGGGAAATGAAATTCAAGTATAAAGGTAACTCATGTTGTAGGCAAATCTTGTTGTATACACAGAGGGTTTGGTCCATAATCGTCCTAATCTTGATAATAGTTTAAAATCAAGTGAAGACATAAGAGAGGGGAGTCAAATTTTGAACAAGGTATCAACAGATTCCTTGGGGCTATCCATATATTTAATGGAAAATAAGGATCTATAATCAAATATGGAAGATGTTGGACACAATCAAGGTTCACAAGAAAGGGGCAAGCTCGCAAATTCTCGTTTCCTTCATTTACACTCAAAATTGCATAATTCTAGCATTCTCAAAATGGCCTAGGGTCTAAACTTAATAGAAGTTAGTGACTCTCTTCCAAACCCAATTCAAGGTAAAATACTCCTTTTATTCCTCTTTCCCATGTGAAGGTCACTAAAAAAGTCTATTTTCCCACGGGAGCATGCTCTAATTATCCTTCTTCACAGACAGGAAATACTTGCATAGGGAAAAAACCACTACTCTCTCATATATAAAACAAAAAACAAAAAAATAATCTAGAAATGAAAATGTCAGGGATTAAGGTGGGTTTAAGTCCAGACTCAAGAAATAGGGAGTTGGCATCTCCTTAGAAATGAAATCACATTTGAGCCATGCACAAGTCAAACCTTTGCATGAAATTTAGAATGGGAAAGAACAAATATCATAGGGGTACTTATAGTATGTTAAGGCCTTGAAAGGGTTAAAATATAATTATTATATCCTTCAACACGAGGGGTTTGATGGGTTCCTCTAAAAAAATGTTCTAGGTAGATTACTTATTGTACAAAAAAAGACATTATGATGATACAACAGACAACAGATATTGTTAAGAAGGTAGTAGGTGAATTAAAAAAAATGTGACTGGGATTTTATTTCTATGGTATGGAAAGGAGGATTAGGGGGGTTGATAATGGGAAGGGAAAGGATAGATTTTAGGTTTCTAAACTCTTTCTTGCTTGTTTTGGGAAGAGGTGTTGAACTTCTCTCTCTGGAGATAGGGAAGGCCTATTTTTTATTAACGCTTATGGTCCATTGTTTTCTCTCCAATAATTATAGCATGAGAGGTTGATTATAGGAGGGGAATTAAATTTTACTACTAAGAGATTAGAGTCTCAGAGGATATAAACAAGGATGGACCCTCTAGCAGAGTTATGTATACAAAATATAGAAGCAACATGGCTTATAGAAGTTGAACCGATAAGACTCATACCAACTTGGAGGAACTATGGGGTTGGAAATGATGAAATATCCAAGATGATAGATGATCCAAGAGGATCCCCACTGATTCAATGGCCTCAATATTCACAAAAAAATTAGTGACCAAATCAATTTTAAAACATATTTCATGTCAGCCAAGCAAAGACGTGTTGATGCGCTTCTGGAAGAAATCAGTAGGCATTTTTTGCGTTCGAATGATAATGGTAATCCCAAGTATTTGAGATCAAAACCTAATATCATGCATCCAACTTTGTTGTATGGCTCTCTAGAAGTTTCTTCTTGAACCAAATATTGACTCTTATAGAAGCATATGAGAAATCTTAGACGACGATCCTGACATTAGTGAAGCAACATTCAGATTTGAGGGGATTTGACCCCTATCTCCATAAGCACATGGATCTTCAGATGACTCTCTTCTATATGTTTCTGAAGAGGAGTGGAAACGTCGAATGGGAAAATGGTGTTGTAGATACCCTTGTCCTCAATAGGCTTAATGGAAAGGTTGCATCCTACGTTGCTCTTCAATATATGTACGACTCCTTTATAAGGCATAAGGATGAGTTCGACCAAGCATTGGAACCCTCTTGGATTTTATCTCTACTAATAGAATTGTCGACTTTAGCAATTCCTACTATGTTCCTCACAATGAGTCCTTCGATCATGTTGCAGTGGATATTGACTACCATCGTACTATGTATGACTTACACCAGCGGGTGAATCCAAAAGAAATTAACATTGAATGGTATTTCACATGTGCAGGAATAAGCAGTAGTAGTTTACACCCTATCTCTTGGAGATCGGTAGAAGAGAACTCATTCATTGGGAGAACAAGGTAAGCCTATGTTCATTGATTACATGCAAAATCCATTGTTATCTTCCTAGAGAACATCAAAGATAGTCTTTTCAAATTGAGGCCATTAATTGATGTAAAAGGTGAAATGATGTACTTGCATCCTTTTTAATGGATCAAGACATGAATTGAAGCATACCTGGATATGTAGCCCATGTGGGTGAACTACGTTATCAATCTGGTGAGTTTTTTTGTGTTACTTCAGTTATGGTTTTAAATTCTAGATCTTAAATGCTAATTTTTAATTAATTGAGGAGTTGGTTTTGAGAATCTGATTTAGTGGGTTTTTTTTTTAATGAATTATTTAGCGCTAATTTTAGAACAAGTTTGGTATCATAGCTATTGATTATGGATATGTTGACTTGGATTTCACAAGTGTTGGTGTTGAATTCTAAGCGGGTCTAAGCTCAAGCAGGGACAAGGTTCTCTTGAAGAGTACAATCCTGAGATTGGTTCAAGATGTGTGTTCCAAAGACAAGCAATAGAATCTCCAAGGGAAGAAAACCCCTTTGAATCTGAAGCGATGTTCCAGAAAGACTTTTTGGAGATGAAAACCATGGTGGAAGAATTATAAAGGAGTGAAAGAAGAACAAAGAAGGCCAAAGTCAAGGTAAAGGATAAGGAGGTGGTAGTGACCCTCCTAAAACTTCTCCATTTCCATCATCTCCATCATCTCCTTCAATTTCAAGTTCCTCTTCAGTTCCACATAGAAAACAATGAGAGAGATTTGATTCTAATTTTCCTACGTTGAAATTAGACGTGAAATATTATTTGCCAATGTATAATGGAGATCTTAATGTAGATAAAATGGATAATTAGATCAAGCAAATTGAAGTATATTACAGGGTTCCAAAAATTGTGGATGAAGAAGCAAAAGTCTAGCTAGCTAGTAGCTACTCCTCAACTGGGAGGCACAACAGTGATCTGGTGGGAGAGTAAGAATTAAGAAGACCTTCTTAAAAAAGGTAAAATGATATCTTCCTTGTATGAATTCATAGTTGCATTAAAGAAACAATTTAATACTTTAGGGTATGTGCAACGAGCAATAATACATTGGCAGAATACAAGGAAAAATAGAGGACAAAATGCACAAGATTATACTCAAGATTTTAGAAAGAGGGCATTGACATCGGGAATTCCTCTTTATACACAAGAAACTCTTTTGAAGTATATTGGTGGGTTGCATAGTTATTTGAGACATACTATTCCAATGCTTAATCCAACTAATCTTGATGAAGTTTGTGTCTAAGCCAATCGTATTGAATCATGGTGAAAGAATGTCAAAGAAAAATTCTCAAAGAAATTAGTTCAACCAATTGAAGGAAAGAACAAAGAAAAGGGTAAAATGAAACAAACGACAACAATGAAGAAATAAGATGAGAAGCCTTCATGTTCACATTGCGAAAAGGAAGGACAGGTTGAGCCCGAGTGTTGGAAACTCCTTCCAGAACTAAGACCAAAGAGGTTCGGAAATAAGAATACCAATGGTAAAATCCAACGGGATCTTGGATTGGATTCAGGTGATGAAATCGATATCATGGACATGGGAATACAATGTGCATATTCTTCTTCTAATTCTAGTGCCAATACTCATTCTTTAAAATCTAAAACTATGCATGATGAAAAGAAAATAAGTGAGTTATTCCATATTAGAGTTATGTCAAAACATACAAACATTGATACACTCTTTGAGAGTGGTCCACAAGCTAATCTCATTTCTAAAGAAATTGTTAAGACATTGGGACTTGAAACTAAGCCTCATCAAAAACCATATCCTTTACGATGGTTATGTGAAGATGCTAAGTTACAAGTATCTAAACAATGTAAGCTCATATTTGCAATCACCTCTAAGTTCATAGATGAGGAAGAATTAGATGTCGTACCACTTGATATTAGTGGAATTGTTTTGGGAAGTCCTTATTTGTGTGATGATCCAGATTAGATCGTCATATAATTTTTCATCCAACATGGTACTTTCTGGGTGGAAAAATTGGAGGAATCGTCTTGTAGGGACATTTTAGTGGTAGGTCCCAGTTTGGAAAATTGGGGTCTGGAACCTTCCGAAGGAATTTTGAGGAATTAAATGACATTTTGGGGGGTTACAATGTCCAAAACTTGCGCCCGCACCCTTGATTTTTATCTACACACTGATACCTTTCCAACGATTCAAAAATCACCTCAATCGGAGCTCATATGTGAAAGTTGTGCCTCTCGCAAGTTGACCTACATTGTTGACCACCATGGTACGGGTGGATACCATGTCAGACCCCATTATTCAAACTTGTGGGGCTATCCATGTGTGGATTTTATAGAATATTCAAGAAGTTCCAAACCTTATCACTAATTGAGTGTTGAGGAAGTCAAATCCCTAAACCTAGAGGGCTATCGGGCTGTGTTAAATACTAGACCGTTAGAAGGAGAAAGGGTTCCATTCTTTACCATTGTATTTGTTCCATAGTTGAGAAGATCATCTAGGAGTGGTATTTTGAGAGCATAACGGAGGAGGAAAAGATTATGTAGCATCCATACATGCCACGATTTAAAAGACAACTCCACAGTGAGTGCCTCTTTCTTTGTATTTGCATTTTCATAACTAAAGAAAAGAGATAAGAGCATAGGCCTCACCTTCTAGTTGGGTTTTCTCGCGTATTGGGTTTCCAAATATATATTTGGTGTTCATTTGTGAGTCGATGGTGTGTTCTTTTTTCTCATTTATTTCTTTTTTCATATTTCAGTTATTTTATAAATTCAAGAAAAGCTAGTGATTAATTAATTTAAGATCTAAGGAAAATTAGTTTGCATAGTCTAACATTTCAAAATATTATAATATATGTTGTGATCAAACTTGTTTTCAATGCAAATTTTATTGATGAAGTGGAGTTAGATGTAGTACCCCTTGATGTGTGTGGAATCCCCTACATGTATATGAGGGATGCAAGCTTCGTGAGGTGGGTAAACCAGTACCGTTTGATCAAGGATGGGAAATATTTCATCATCAATGCACATAAAGGTAAATCAAATATCTCACTGGTAAGTTTCAACCAAGGCAAAAAGTTGATTAGTTCAAGTAAGAATTGTGTTTTTCTTCTCTTACAAGAGAATCGATCAAGTGATGAATCAATAAAATTAAAGGCATCCCTAAAGGGATGTACTAAAAAGCAGAAACAATAGTTGGAGGAGTTGTTATAGACATATAGAGGAGTGTTCCAAGAGCATAAATGGATTCCACCTAAGAGGGAAGTGGAACACAAGGCAGGGTTGTTCCCTGAATCCCCATTACCAAATATTAGGTTGTATAGATAGTCTATTATGGGCGCAGATGAAATGAAGAAACCGTTGCAACAACTGCTAGAGCAAGGAGTTATTTGACCAAGCATCTCACCTAATGGTTCACCTATCATCATAGTACCCAAGAATGATGGGACTAGGTAAATGTGTATTGACTATATAGTTTTGAACAATATTACACTCAAGAATTGGTACCCTATTCCTAGGATCGATGATTTGTTACACCAATTGCAACATGCCAAGTACTTCATGAAGTTGGATCTCAAATCGGGATGCCACCAGGTACATGTCAAAGAAGAAGACACTTGGAAGACCACCTTCAAAACAAGGAAATATTTGTATGAATGGTTGGTCATGCCATTTGGTTTATGTAATACACTAGCTACATTTGTGAGATTGATGAATGATGTATTGCACCCATATTTAGATTCATTTGTTATAGTGTATTTGGATGGTATATTGGTTTATATCTCTATCTAGGAGGAGCACATCTCACATCTCATGTAGGTTTTAGAGACTCTAAAAAAGCACTAGCTACTAGCTAACCTCGAGAAATGTGAGTTTGCTTATTAGTCATTGGTGTATTTGGGGTATGTGATTGGTGGAGGGGAGCTTAAGATAGATCTCACAAAGATGGAGGCCATCATAAAATGGTTAGTTCCTACTAATATTGCTGAAGTTAGGAGATTTGTTGGGGAAACACGGTACCTATGGAAGTTCATAGCATCTTTTTAAGTGGTAGCGACACCACTCCATGCCATAAAAACCAATAGTAAGAGTTTCCAGTGGGGAAAGAATTAGCAGAAATATTTCGACGAGCTAAGACGAAAGATTAGTTAAGAACCAATGCTTGCATTACCTAACTTACAGAATCCCTTCGAAGTGGAGATAGATGCAAGTGGGTATGTTATGGAAGCAGTTTTGATGAAAGGAGTTAAGCTGATATGTTCTCATTTTGAGATGTCCCATGAGGGATTTTTGAATTATCCTACATATGATAAGGAACTCTATGCCATGGTTCAAGTTGTTAAGAAGTGGAAGCATTGTTTGATGGGAAATGAAATCATTATACACATTAATCACCAGCCACTACAGTATTTTCGGGCCTAGAGTAAGCTTCAACAAACCAAACATTACAAGTGGATGGGGTTTTGCATCAATTTCCTCTGGTCATCAAGTATAAGAAGGGAACAAGTAATAATTTGGCAGACATACTTTCAAGGACACCCACATCCAAGATTGCATCTTTGGGAACTCTTATGCCCATGGATCCTTTTACCCATGATGCATACAAATAGGAATACACAGAAGATGAGGAATTCAAGGAGGTGTTTCAGCAGCTACAAGGAAATTCATGTAGAAGAAGATGACAGGAAAGTAGACTATCATCTCCATAATGGGTTACTTTGCAAGCTAGACAAGATTTGTGTTCCTAAATGTGAAAGATGGCAGCTTATCAAAGAGTCTAACACCTCCAAGGTTGTTGGACATTTTGGTGTTGGGAAGATAGTTACTAACTTACAAAGGTATGTGTATTGGCAGAAAATGCAAGAAGATGTAGCATGATATATTAGAGGGTGCATACTTTGTTGTACTAGTAAACCCATTAATAGAAAGTAAGGTTTATATCATCCCTTACCTGTACCCTCTCAACCTTGGGAGAGTATTTCCATGGATTTTTTGGGTGGTCTACCAACAACTGGGAAGGGACATGACTATCTTTTTGTGGTAGTTGACAGGTTTAGCAAGATGTGCATTCTTATGCCTTGTAAAAAGACCATCAGAGGACAAGAATAAACATACATGTTCTTTGAACAATTTCGGGTGCACTTTCAGATACCAAGGAGGATCATCTCAAATAGGGATATCATATTTCTCATTGTCTTATGGACTACACTTTCGGAGAAGATGGACACTAAGTTGAAGAGATCTACAACATTACATCCACTGACAGATGAGCAGACAAAAGTAGTCAATATGACATTGGTATATATTTTGAGGGGTTACAATCAAAATCATCCAAATACTAGGTATGAAAATATGATCTACATTCAAAACTCTCATAACAGAGTGGTCCATACTTCTATTGGGAAGTCCCCCTTTGAAACTTGCTTTGGGTATTTGCCACCTTCTCCCTTGGATGTTGTTTATGGACAACAAGTAGGAGCAAGGGAAGACATCATGGGAGAAGTATTAAAAGTAGAGAATTTTTTAAAAAAGATTAGGCAGATCCATTTTCAAGTACAGGAGACATTGAACAAGTCATATGAAAGGTACAAGGCATGACATGATCAACATAGAACAAAAAAATCAATCAAAGTGGGATATGGATTTTGGTTACAACTAAACAAGGAAAGACAACAGGGTCCTGGTAAGAATATCAAGGCTCTATGGTATATACCTTTTGAGGTATTGGAGAAGGCGGGAGATAATGCCTATAGACTCAGGTTACCCCCATACATGTGCATTTACTCGGTAGTGAATGTGGATATTTTGAAACTCTATGAGCCTTCCATGTTGGACTAGGATGAGGAACATGTCCTACCTACCATATAGGACTTAGCACCAAATTCCTTAGGTAGAGTTGGCAAAGGACATAATTTTTCAAAGGAAGTCTTAAACTACAAGATAGGGGCAGCATGACCTTTTACAGATTGGGTTGAAAAGACAACTTCTAGGAAAATAAAAATGGTACTCCAGGGAGAAGGTAGAGGAAAACATTCCTCACCTCATTCAACAAATATTTTAGGGACCAAAATCCTCCCTAAATGGGGATGTATGATTCATATTGTATCATCGTATAATTTGTCATCTATCTTGATACTTTCTAGGAGAAAAATTTGGAGGAATCAGTTTAAAGGGCCATTTTAATGGTAGGTCCCAGTTTAGAACATTAGGGTCCAGAACCTTCTTGAGTCACTTTAAGGCATTAAATGGAATATTTTAGGGTTACAACTTCTTAAACAAATTCCCACCCCCATAACATTGATCTACACATCAAGACCTTTCCAACGATGCAAAAACCACTGCAATCGGAGATCATATGTGAAAGGTATGCCTCCTCCAAGTTGATCTACCTTGTTGGCCACCATGGTACGAGTGAATGCCACATCAACCCCCATTACTCAAATGTGTGGGACTAGCCACATGTGGATTTTTAGGAATATTCTAAAAGGTCCAAATCTTATCATTGA
Source organism: Picea engelmannii (assembly GCA_009831015.1). Classification (NCBI taxonomy): domain Eukaryota; kingdom Viridiplantae; phylum Streptophyta; class Pinopsida; order Pinales; family Pinaceae; genus Picea; species Picea engelmannii. The sequence continues at coordinate 129,896 of ML784486.1, forward strand.
TTGAGGGTTGAGGAAGTCAAAACCCTAACACTAGACGTCTATCGAGCTATGTTAAATATCGGGCCCCAAGAAGGAGAAAGGGTTCCATTCTTTAGCATTGTATTTGTTCCATAACATCCATACAGACCATAGTTTCAAAGTAACTCCATATTGAGTGCCTCTTTATTTGTATTTTCATTTTCATAACTAAAGAAAGGAGAGTAGAGCATAGACCTCACCTTCTATCTGGGTTTTCTTCCATATTGGATTTCCTAGGATATATCTGGTTTGCATGTGGATGGTGTGTTCTTTTTGCTCATTTATTTCATTTTCATATTTCAGTTATTTCATAAATTCAAGAAAAGCTGGTAATTAATTAATGTGGGATCTTGTTGAAATATTGTAACTACAAAGAGTATTCTATTTATTATTGAGTCATTCTTAATTAGATTGATCCCCTTTTGTGGATTGATCATGTCGGGCATTGTATTTGACCAAATCCCCTTTTGTGGATTGGTCAAACCCTAATTGTATTATGCTAATTAAGAAGTTAGCCCCCAAGCCTAATTAAAGTGGTTTTAACCACTAAGAAGAGAAGTCTGCCCTTCCCAGTGAAGAGACACCTTTCCAACACCTACCACCCAGTATAAATAAAGGAGGATAGCGCCTCATTTGTTCACTCACTCATTTACTCATCAAGTGCGCAAGTTTGGTAGCTGCAGTTGGGAGAAGAAGGAAGAGAGGCGCATTGCTCAGTGTTGGGTATTCTCTAGTGTTTTGGTTTATTGTCTTGGCATTGTATTGGATATCTATATTAAGGAAGTTTTTGTTGTCGTTTCTCCCCCATGAGGGTTTCCCAAGATAAATGTTGTGTATCTTGTGATTTTGTTTCTCTCAATGATCCTACCTATGCTATGGTTATCTAGTAAATTGAAAAGAAACCTAATAATAAATCAAAACTTAACATGGTATCAGAGCTAAGTTGTGGTATCAGAGCTAAGCTTAAGAGAGCACCTTTCACTGGATAAGCAAAATTGTCATTGTTGTCGTACAATAAAATTAGGGCCTTTTATTGAAGATGAATTTCATCCTAATACTGATCAAGGAAGTGCGCCCTAGCCTAACAAAATCTTTGACAGCCTCAGTGCACTTTTCTAGTGGACATAAATCTTAGAAAGTGAAACCCTAGTTTTCACTGGTACCAAAAAACCAGGAAACCAGAACCAGTACTAGAAGTACCAGTCCAGATTTCCACAAGCCCAGTTTGAAGGGGTAAAATTTGGATTTTCTGAAAACTAACCGCACCATGCCACTCGCCTCAGCCAAGCACACCTCTTGGTAAGTTCAAATTTAAATTCCGAGCATTTTCAATTTTCGGTCATTTTCCCATCTCCAGGTTAAGATGTATGCAAGCACTAAGCTTGTTGACAAGTTAGAAGACATGGAAAACTTTTGTGCCTAGAAATATAGGATTGCACTCATTCTTGAAGAGAATGACCTCTCAAATTTCATAAAGGAAGATGTACCAGAACCCGAAGAAGACACAGCCAAATAAAAGTACAAGAAGGACATGGTTAAGGCCAAAAGGATCATTGCAAACTCCATTAAAGATCACTTGATCCCTCAAGTGGCTTCAAATAAAGATCCAAAATAAATTTGTGATGCCCTAACCAGAATGTATGAAGGAAAGAACATCAACCGGAAGATGAATCTAAGAACTCAACTCAAAATTACAAGGAGGCAAAAAGGAGAAACAGTCCATGACTATTTCTCTAGAATCTCTCAATTCATGGAACAACTAGAAGCAATTGGAGACACCCTAGATGAGGATGAACTCATAATGACAACCCTTAATGGTCTCACAAGACATTGGGATGCGTTCATCCAAACCATTTGTGCCAGAAAGGAGGAACTACATTTTGACAGTGTTTGGGAAGAATGTGTTCAAGAAGAAGAAAGAGTAGCTAACCAAGAAGCAGTACTATCAAGAGATGAAGATCAAGCCCTAGTTTCTCATACTAAAGGAGGAAGGAATAGGTCTCACTTCTAGAAGGAGACTCATCAACACAAGGAATCTCGCTTCCCAAAGAGATTCAACAACTCTCATAAAGAATCTCACCCTCCAAGAAGACTCCAGAAGTTTCAGAAATGTCAAAGAAGAGAAAGATATTTGTCCTTTTATCAATGCTACCATTGTGATAATATGGGACATATTTCTAAAGATTGTCCAACTAAAAGAGAAGAATACAATAAGACAAACAAAAGGCACTATGCCCATACAGTTGAAGATGCAGAACCACTCACAAAGATGGTTAAAGAACAGATTGAAGACTATGTCTTAATCTCTGCCCTCTTAGGATCAATGTCACCTGGTGAGGATACTTGGCTCATAGATAGTGGTGCTTCCAAGCACATGACTGGTTAGAGAGACATTCTTTCTAACCTTACAGAGAATAACTTTCCCCATAAAGTTACACTTGGAGATGATTACCAATACCCTATCAAAGGTGTGGGAGAGTCCAATTACAAACTTGATTCAGGAACCCCAATGAAGATGAAGGATGTACTATATGTACCAAGTTTGACAAAGAACTTACTTTCTATCTCAGCTTTAGACAAGAAAGGCTTTAGAGTTTCTTTCATAGATGGAGAAGTTCTTAGGTGACCCAAAGAAAAATCCGTAGAAGATGTAATTGTTATTGGAAGATAAGAAGGTGGCTTATATAAGCTAAAAGGTCACCCAGTTGCAGCCTTGACTCACTCCGTTCAAAGTCCATGTGAACTTTGGCATAGAAGACTAGCTCACATCAACTACAAGGCATTACCATATGTGAGAAAGGTAGTCACAGGTCTACCAGAATTCAAAGTTGATCATGAAGGTGTGTGCAAGGGATGTGCACAAGGAAAGAACATAAAGAATTCCTTCTCGAAGAGTGAGAGTAAAGCAGAATGAATCTTGGAACTCATCCACTCAGATGTTTGTGTCTTGATGCCATCAACCTCTCTTAGTGGGTATGTATACTATGTGTCATTCATTGATGATTATTCTCGCAAAACTTGGGTTTACTTTTTGAAATCAAAAGATGAAGTGTTTGGTAAATTCAAAGAATTCAAAGCCTTGATAGAGAATCTCTCTTAAAGAAAGATCAAGATACTCAGGATAGATAATGGAGGAGAATACGCCTCAAATGAGTTTGTAAGGTTTTGCAAAGATGCAAGGATTAAGATGGAGCTCACCACTCCCTACATTCCTCAACAAAATGGTGTAGCAAAAAGAAAGAACAAAATTATAATGGAAGCAGTGAAGACTATGATCCACGATCAAGATCTTCCAATGCACTTATGAACATAAGCAGCAAGAACAATAGTATATGTACAGAACATATTATCCCATAATGCTCTTGGGTTAAAAACCCTTGAAGATATGTTCTCCGGAAAGAAGCTAGAAGTAAGCCATCTCAAAATATTTGGATGTCCAGTATTTGTAGACATTTCGAAAGAGAAGAGAACCAAGTTGGACCCTTCAGGAAAGTATGGAATATTTGTTGGATACTATGAGGTCTCCAAGGCCTTCATAATATACATACCAAGTTACCATAATATTGAGATTAGCATAGATGTATCCTTTGATGAAGATGCAGCACTCAATAAATCAAGGAGATGTCATCTTGAAGAAGTATATGAAGAAGAACCTGTAGTTCCCAGAGTTGCAGAACCAGTAAGGGAAGTCACAGTTTCCCCCGATGATGATATCCATGAAAATCATGATATCATAGAATCTCAAGAACCTCCTCAGATGATGATCTCTCACCAGAGAAAGCCATCCTGGGCAAGGAAACTTATTCAATATGGAGAGAAGTATGGTGTCCCCGAAGGAACCATGAGACAAGTCAAGAAACCCAAGCCATTCTTTAGTTATATGGCTTTGATGTGTGATCTCTTAGAGAAGGAGCCTACATGCTTTGAAGAATCCATTCAGAAGAAAGAATGGGTAGATGCCATGACAGAAGAATACCAATCCATTATAAAGAATGATGTATGGGAAATAGTTCCCAGACCGAAGAACAAAGATGTAGTATCTTCCAAATGGCTATACAAGATAAAACATGTTGTTGATGGAAGTATTGAGAAATATAAAGCAAGGTTTGAAGCTCGTGGATTTTCTCAAAAGGAAGTCATTGATTATGAAGAGATGTTTGCTCCTGGAGCCAGATACACTTCTATCAGAACCATCATAGCCCTTGCAACTAAGATGAAGTGAAAGTTACACCAGATGGATGTGAAAATGACCTTCTTGAATGGTGTCATTGAAGAAGAAGTGTATATAGAACAACCCCAAGGGTTTGAAGTTGAAGACATAAAGACTCATTTATGCATATTGAAGAAGGCTTTGTACGGATTGAAGCAAGCTCCTAAATCTTGGTATGGAAGAATTGACAATTTTCTGACGAGCTTGGGATTTACCAAGAGTAAAGTTGATTCTAACCTTTACTTCAAGGTTATGAATGATGAGCATGTTATATTTCTATTGTATGTGGATGACTTATTCTTAACTGGAGAAGAAAACATCATCACTGATTGTAAGAAGAAGCTCGCTACAGAATTTGAGATGAAAGATCTAGGCCTAATGCTCTATTTCTTAGGTCTTGAGGTCTGGTAGAGCCCAGAGAAGATCTTCCTTAACCAAGGGAAGTATGTAGTAGAAATACTAGAAGTTTGATATGTTAGAGTGTAAATCCATGAATACACCCATGGAAAAAAAGTTGAAGATCCTAGTTGATACTTCGTCAAAATTGGTTGATGCCACGTTGTACAGATAGATCATTAGATCATTGATGTATCTGACGAATACCAGGCTAGATATATGTTTTGTTGTAAACACCTTGAGTCAATTTCTGGTATTTTGGTCTCAGTTATAATGGATATCATGAATTGAGACTAAGTGATTATATCGATTCAGATTGGGCTGGAAGTGTCTCTGACACAAAGAGCACCTCGGGATGTTGTTTCAGTCTGGGGTCAGCCATGATCTCATGGCAGAGTAGGAAGCAATCAAGTATTGCTCTCATCATGGCAGAAGCGGAATACATTGAGGCATGTTCTGCCAGTTGTGAATCCATATGGCTTCGGAAGTTGTTGACAAGTCTATTTGATTTGGAGATGGAAGCAACTGTAGTTCTATGTGATAACCAGAGTTGCATAAAAATGACAGAGAACCCTGTGTTCCATGACAAGTCAAAACACATAGAAATCCGATATCACTACATTTGTGATATGGTGCAAAGAGGAGTTATAAATCTCCATTATGTTGGCATGGATGAGTAGGTTGCAGATGTGTTGACCAAGCCTCTGTCTCATGTAAAGTTTGAGCACTTTAGAGACAAACTTGGTATAGTCCGAAAGGACCTCCCTCGAAAGGGGAAGTAGTGTGATGCCAACCCTGTGTTGAATATTTTCAGCTTCATTTTGATGTTGATGTGATGCCAGCCTTGTGCTGAAGATTTCCAGCTTTTTGTTGATGTTGATGTGACACCAGCCTTGTGCTGGAGATTTCCAACTTCGTGCTAATGTTGATGTGATTCCAGCCTTGTGTTGAAGATTTCTAGCTTCGTTTTGATGTTGATGTGATGCCAGCCTTATGCTGAATATTTCTAGCTTCGTGTTGATGTTGATGTGTTACCAATTTTGTGTTGAATATTTCGAGCTTGGTGTTGATGTTGATGATGCTCCAGCCTTCGTGTTGTGATGTTGTTGTTGTTGATGTTGTATCAGCCTCGTGTCGTTATTAATGATGATGATGTATTAGTGTTATACTAATCCATGTTGATGCATATGATGATGATTCCATTCCAACTCTTTTGTTGTGGATGATGATATTGATGATGAGAAAAACTTTCGATGATTTATAGATATGTCAGTCAGTGTTCCAGATATCGTTGATGTTACTGCCCTCTCTCTCTCTCCTTCCGATGTTGTCAAATACCCTTCTTGTTAAGGGGGAGTGTTGAAATATTGTAACTGCAAAGATTATTCTATTTATTATTGAGTCATTATTAATAAGATCAATCCCCTTTTGTGGATTGATCATGTCGGGCATTGTATTTGACCAAATCCCCTTTTGTGGACTAGTCAAACCCTAATTATATTATGCTAATTAAGAAGTCGACCCCCAGGCCTAATTAAAGTGGTCTTAACCACTAAGAAGAGAAGTCAGCCCTGCCCAATGAAGGACACCTTTCCAACGCCTAACAGCGAGTATAAATATAGGAGGCTAGCGCCTCATTTGTTCACTCACTCATTCACTCATCAAGTGTGCAAGTTTGGTAGCTACATTTGGGAGAAGAAGGAAGAGAGAGGCGCATTTCTCAGTGTTGGATATTCTCTAGTGTTTTGGTTTATTGTTTTGGCATTGTATTGGTTATCTATATTAAGGAAGTTTGTGTTGGGTTTTCTCCCACATGAGGGTTTCCCAGGATAAATGTTGTGTATCTTGTGATTGTGTTTCTCTCAGTGATCCTACTTATACTATTGTTATCTAGTAAATTGAAAAGAAACCTAATAATAGCTAAAAACTTAACATATCTAAGGAAAATTAGTTTCCATAGTCTAAAATTTCAAAATATTATAAGATATGTTGTGATGAATTGTTCTTATGGAATATCCACAACGGTCTATAGATCATATGACAAGAAATTTATCTTCTACAAGGAGGAGAACAAGTATATTGTATATTGTAAGAGACCATCATGAGAAGACTAACTTGTCTCTTGTTACTATAGGACAAATGAAAAAGTTTGCAAATGCAAGCAAGAATTTTGTACTTATGATTGTAAAAGATAAAGGATGATGATAAATCCAAAGCTTTCAAAGGATGTGATCCTAAACATAAAGATGAATTAGTTAAGATTATTTCTAACTATGATGAAGTGTTTTAGGAACCACGTGGATTACCTCCAAGGAAGGAGATACGACACGAGATTTAGCTACAGTGAGATGCACTTGTTCCTAACATTGGCATGTATAGGATATCAATGCTTGAGAATGAAGAAATCAATAAGCAAGTTCAGGAGTTGCTCGAGAAAGGAGTCATCCGACCAAGTACTTCTCCATGTGGATCACACATTGTGTTGGTACCAAAGAAATATGGTACATGGAGAATGCGTGTGGATTTCCGGGCATTAAACAAAATTATGATGAAGAACCGTTACCCACTTCCTCATATTGATGATTTGTTAGATCAATTTAAAAATGCAGATTATTTCACTAAGTTTGACTTAAGAAGTGGTTATCATCAAGCAAGGATTT
>ML784486.1:147954-178372 GCA_009831015.1 Picea engelmannii
TAAATATCAAGTAGAAAATGCAAGAGAAAAACTAGTAAATGACTAGTTAAACTCAAGATGAAAAACCAATACTCTTAGCATAAAAGATAAGGTTGTTGTAAACACTTGTCTGCAGAAAATTATATCAGCCTTATGGCTGTAACATTCAAATTATTACAAAAATAAAATCAGCCACTGAAATCTCCTCAAACTTTGCCAAAATCTGCGTTGGACCAAGGAGAATAAGTGTGCAAACTTTGAGCAAAATCCAATGGTTGATAAGAGAGTTATTCAAGCAAAGGAGTTAGGGTTTCTGCAGCCCTAATGACTGAAGATGCAATTTTGTAACAGAAGCAATAAGTATCCCCTAGATGGGGATTCCCTATTGGTTGTGAGGTTCCCAAGGCACAAGGAATACAATCCACTTTGCAAGAAGTAAAATTGACTGAAAATCACGTTTCCCAATGTAATATTTTATTTCTCCAATGCAACAATAAATGACTAGTGCCTTTACTATTAGGTTAGTGGAGTCAAAGGGCGTTGAGATAAGCTACCTCCTTGGGGGTGTAAACCCTTTTAATTCCCAAGGCAAGTTTCTCTAGGCTAGGGTTTAGGCTAAGAGGGTGTATGCCCTTATACTTCTCTTAGCAAACCCTTATATAATCAATGAGATGAAGCAAATAAAATGATGAAGGCTATGGTGGGGGTGTATGGCCTTACATTTCCCACCTAGATCCTATCATAAGAATACTTGAACTTGAAAAATGATAGCATAATAGTAGAAAACCATACCAACATCAAGAGAAATGCCAAGATAATACACCACAAGACTTAGAAAGCATCATCCAAGGCTAGTGCTAGACTTTCATCAACCATTCACCAATAGATAACCATAAACAAGTGCATAAGATATGAAAAGAGCCAATTCTTGTGCGCAAATTTCAGACCAAGGCCTCTCACAAGAGGGAGAGTTATCTTTTAAAATGAGATCTTATGATCTCTATTTATACTAAAAGTAGATAACATAGTTTGTCCATAAATTAAGGATTAAAACACAAGATTGGGGGTCAACAACCCTAATATTGCCCCCTTAACAAAGTAATATTAAACAAATCACTTAAAATTTCATTTTTTCACAAATAAAACCCTAATTTAGGAGGACGTCACTCCTTTAGGGGATGTTTTGCCACTTTGAGGAAGTTGATGGTGTTAGAGAAGCATGGATAGGCCTCCAAAGGCCACATGTCAAGAATCTAATCACTCTCATCATGGTGAAGACCCTTCTCCTCCCCAAACGTCCATGTGTCAAAAAAGTGGCACCTCATCACCATGCCCTAGCCCCAAAAGCATGACGTCAAGCTCAAAAGTAGAATGTTTTCCCCCTCCTGGGAAAATAGTTTGGCAAGGGTTGGGCTAGGTTTTCCAATTCATCATCAAGGCCTTCCAAGTCTAATCTCTCTCATCTAGCATGTGGGCCCCTCACATCCAATCAGTGGGATTGTAGCCCCATGGAAACCTAAGCTAGGATTTTTCTCCCAAAACTGTCCACCAACTAGGTCCTGCAAAGACAAATGAGCACGCCCTCCAATAATCTCAAGTCATAACATCACGATAAGTGAATCCAATCAATAAATAAGCCATCTAATCATGTGCATCAAACATCACTATATCAAACAATTAACAGCTCAAAGACACTGTGCGACTTCTCAATCTTGAATATGGGAGGGTTGACGAAGTTTCCTATTGGCTAGATCTATCCCTAGGTCAAGGAGAGTTTCCAAGAGATCTCTCTCTAAGCCATGTAAAGTGAATGAAGTGGTTGGGGTCAAGACTCAATGAGCATAGGGCTCATGACATACAAGGGGTCATAGTGTCTCTTTCATGGGTTCCTTTGTGGAGGGTGTGTGGTACCTTCGTCTACAGTGCACTTTTTCCAAGCCCATTAATTGCCTTTTATCTTTCTTTCTTCATTTTCTTTCAATATAGCATAAGGAGAGGTTGAAGGTCAATGCCCTTGCATGGTGACCAGGTGGTGGCAATGTCACCCACAAACACCTAATGGAAATGAGAAGGTTGGCTTGTGATGAGACCTCCTTTCTCTCAGCCATGCAACTGAGAGCCATTGCCCTAGTTTGGTGACCAGATGATGACAATGTCATACCACTAGATATCCATGGATGTGATAGGTCGGCTCGTGATGAGACCTCTTATCCTTCAACTAACCTTTTAAGCATTCTTTATTATATTGTGGATCCCCTTTACTCAAAGATAAGTGTTTCATTGCTTTCTTGGGTGATCCCTGGGTGAAGCTTCTAGAAGGTTTGTCTAAGTCTTTTATCTTTTACCCAACATCAACCCTTCTGGGCCTTTAGCCCCTTCTTCCCATAGAATGACGGGCAACCCCTTCTTGGGCCAATACACCCTAAAATCCCAAGAGATAAGGAAATGGAGGGGAACAATGATGGAAAGTGGTAAGTATGGTCGATAATGGTATGATGTCTCATTAAGGGAGTTCCCAGTAGCAAACCCGTCCTCAAGGAAAACCACTTACTAGGGCACAATTTCAACCACCAAGGTGAAGCAGGGAAAAAGGCATAATGCCCAAGAACATATCATGAAATCTAGAGCAATCTAAGACACAACATAATCAAATGTCTTAAATATTGTAATGATGATCACCATAATATTGACTTGTACCTCATGGAGCAAGGCCCACTGCCTTTCGGAAGCCAGTTGGTGTGGTGGATGCCATCTGCAAAACTGTGACCATCTGTGGTGATGAGTGGTTTTTCCATCTATGAAAAAGGGTGTTGTTGGTCATGTAGTCTCCTGGATATCCATATCTACAACCTGAGGGCCTCGAGACATGATCTCCTTAGTTATCTACAAAATGGGGACAACATCATGCTCCTACTTGGGGACATGTGCTAGTTGTAGAGTGCATGAGAACCACAACATCTCTTGGTAGACCTCTTCCTGCAAGGAAACATCAAAATTTCAAGTGCAGGATGGCCTTCTTATCCTTGTTCTCATATGATCATAATCCAAACCAACTAAGATAGAAAAGAAAATTTTGACCTTTTTCCAAAAAATCTAAGCTAAGCATGAAATCAATATGCAAGTAGAGAAAAATGAAAATGAGATGCATCTAAACTAATATGAGCAATCAAGATGCAAATGCAGGGAATCAAAATGACTTACCTACTTATTTGGGGCACGGGCCCCGAAGAAGTCATGTGACCTATATTTGAGGTTGGAGAAGAGACCCATCTACTGGTAGTGGCATCTTTCTCCCATCTAATGTTGTCAGATAGTACATTTCTTTGTCAGACTTCTTCCTGATGATATAAGGRCCAAGCCATGAATTGTTGTCTTTTTGGTCATATTTGGGCTTGCCCTTTCTTTTGTCCCACATTAACATGGGACTTCCTTCATTGAAATTGATGCAAGGTGTATTCTTATCGTGTGGAGTCTCTGTTTGGATTGTATATTTGATKATTTCTTCATGTTTCTCATCTTCTTCTTATACAATAGGATAGATCCCAACTCCTTCCTATGGTACTTTGYAGTCTTCTTTTCATTTGTCCATGGGAGAAACATAACTATTGAATCTTCCTATATGAAGGGTAACTTGGATGGATCATACTCAATAAATTATGGAGGCATGTCATGGTAGTGCTCACTGACATAGTTTGGGCCCCTCAAATCCATCACATGTGTGTATTTCTTTTCCCTATTATGTAAGATCTCATACGTTCCATCACCCATGGGAATATATGCATGTGTAAGGTCCATGCTAAGAAAACCTCCAAGAGTTGAGGATCAGGTCCTTGATAAGAGCATCCCCCAAGCATCAGGGACATCGATCACCAATATGTCCATGAGGACGTTGATATGTGGAAAATATATCAAAAATACCTCAACGTCTTCACACACTCCCAAGACATTAACTCTTATTGAATCAATACCACAAACATTTCCATAAGGTTGGGTTGTCTTTAAACCAAGTTGTTTCATTACCTTCAAGGATATGACATTTATTGAGGCCCTTGAATCAAGCATGAATTTGTTCAAGTGGAGACCATTTATGCTTGATGAAAGATAGAAAAGAGGGTCTGTGTCCCTTGTCCGATCAAGATACAAAGTGTTTAACATGATGGGAGGATCCTCCTTCTTGGCTGGTACCTGTAAGATTTTCAGAATTTCCCTTTTCACAGAAGGGATCTTACACATCTCTTTCACTGGGCCATCATATTCAGTTTTCGAAACATGTTTGCAACATCTATATTCAACTAAATTTCATCTGCATGAGTTGGCTTAAGAATCAACTCACATATTGGTGGTGGAGGCGGTGGAGCCACCTTTTCTGTTGGTGGTGGAGGTGGTGGAGCCACCTTTTCTGTTGGTGGTGGAGGTGGTGGAGCCACCTTTTCTGTTGGTGGAAGAAGAGTATCAGGATGTGACGGAGGGGATGAAGCATTTTTTCTTCTGTAGGTTAGAATTTCCATCCTCCTCAAGTCCTTCTTCTGAACATTTGTCAATTTACTTAAGGCCCAAAGTCTCCCCTCTCTTTCTCCTATTCTTCTGGCTTCATTAATATGTTCTTAAGTAACATGTTCATTGTTGAGATTGAAAATCATGAAGTTTATATCGTTAGGATAATATTCGTCTTGTCAGGGGCACTCATATTCCCTGTGGGTTTCTTGGAACGGGAGACACCAAGATTCTATATCAATTGTCCCAATAGGTTTTAAAGTATCTGGGGCCTTTGCCTCTTGTTGAGGTCTTGGTTTCCAACTGATGGCATCTCTATGTTGTCTGGTAAACTGAGGTCTGGGAGCAGATTGATTTCTTTCCACTGTATTCATACGGTTCATAAGATGATTCTTCACCTGATCAAACTGAGTATTCATTTGGTCTATCTTCTGAGTCAGGAGAGCAATCAGATGAGGAACATTGTTATTGGAAACCTTCATTCTTGATTTTGTCTTACTACGAGGGTACTGAAAAGGTTCTATTTTTGAATCAAGGATATTTTCTTCAATGTCAATACTGAACTCTTTAGCCTCTACCAATGATGTGGGATATTTATCTTTAAGAATGTATTGGAACTGTCCTTCAAAGGCATTCATGTAAAGGAGATGAATTGATGATGTTGTAGGACGGTAATCTGTTGGAATTTGATTGTACAACCTATCAAATCTAGAAATGAATTCCCTCACTGTTTCATTCTCCTTTTTCTTTATTTGATTGAACTGAGTCCCAAGTGTCCCAACATCTACTTTTCTCTACCATTAGCTTTTGAATAAGTTGGAAAAAGCATCATAGTTCGTTATATGATTATCGAGGAGTCCTTTGAACCAATCAAGGGCTTCTTCAGTCAATGATGAAGTGAATAGTCTCATGGCCACATATTCATGATCAATACCTGCATTGTCCATATCCCGACCCATGAAATAAATGTGGTCTTCGGCAATTAACACATTGTTTCTCGGGAACTTTGGCAACCACTTGTTGACTTATGTAGGGTAACCTTAGATATTGGTCATGTTAAGGGGTTTGTAGAGGTCCCTTTCCCAAGGGTGAGCCATTGGAACAAGAGGAAGGGTATTATGGAAAAGGTTGTTAGCAATGAGAGACTTGAGAGGAGGCCTACTTTGGTAAACCTTAGAAGGCTTGAACCTCCCATGGGTAAAAGGTTTGGGGAAAGAAGGATTATGGGAAGGTGGAGTCGTCATATGAGTTTCAAAATGGATTCATCAAGAAAGGTGGAAAGGGAACGTCCTTCGGGTGGAATCGCCAGGTAAGCTAAGAGAAAGGCTTTGGGATAGCTTACCAAAGTGTCATTAGGGTACAAACAGGATCTAAAATCCTCCCCGGCAACAGCGCCAAAAGGTTATAGCGCAAGTTGTAGGTTCGGAAAATCTCGACCCAACCATAAAGCAAGTGCTACAACTTGAGAATCTTGCACCCAATGTCACCTCGATGTAAGTCTCGCACTTCAAGGATGACTAGGTCACTCTAGGGAGGCGATCTCGGTGACCCTAGGGGGATGGATGGAAGTGAAACCCCTATAGGTCAAGTCTGAGTGGAGTGAAAAGTTGAAAGAGATGTTGTGTAAGTCAAGTAATTGTTTCCCCACGGGTATAATACTTCTCTGGATGATTGTACCTGCACGCGACACAAGGAAAGACACTTTGCAATAATATATGTTAGTTGGATCAGCAAGTTAATCTTGTTGTCCCTAATTTTAAGCAATATATAACAATATATATCAGCAATAAAATGGTACTATAAGCTGCTCAATAAATGCTAAAGATCAAGTAGAAAATGCAAGAGAAAAACTAGTAAATGACTAGCTAAACTCAAGATGAAAAACCAATACTCTTAGCATAAAAGATAAGGTTGTTGTAAACACTTGTCTGGAGCAAATTATATCAGCCTTATGGCTGTAAAATTCAATTTATTACAGCAAGAAAATCATGCACTGAAATCTCCTCAAACTTTTCCAAAAAGTGTGTTGGACCAAGGAGAATAAGTGTGCAAACTTTGAGCAAAATACAATGGTTGATAAGAGAGTTATTCAAGCAAAGGAGTTAGGGTTTCTGCAACCCTAATGGTTGAATATGCAATTTTGTAACAACAGTGATAAGTAGCCCCTATATGGGGACACCCTTGTGGTTGTGAGGTTCCCAAGGCACAATGAATGCAATCCATTCTGCAAGAAGTAAAATTGACCGAAAATCACGTTTCCCAATGCAATATTGTATTTCTCCAATGCAACAATAAATGACTAGTGCCTTTACTATTGGGTTAATGGAGTCAAAGGGAGGTTAGAGAAGTTACCTCCTTGGGGATGTAATCCCTTTTACTTCCCAAGGCAAGTTTCTATAGGCTAGGGTTTAGGCTAAGAGGGTGTATGCCCTTATACTTCTCTTAGCAAACCCTTATATAATCAATGAGATGAAGCAAATAAAATGTTGAAGGCTATGGTGGGGGTGTATGCCCTTATACTTCCCACCTAGATCCTTGCATAACAATACTTGAACTTGAAAAATGATAGAAAAATAGTAGAAAAACATACCAAGATCAAGATAAAATCCAAGATAATCCACCACAAGAGCTAGAAAGCATCATCCAAGGCTAGCGCTAGACTTCCATCAACCACTCACCAATACATAACCATAAACAAGTGCACAAGAGATGAAAAGAGCCAAGTGTGGCACAAATTTCAGACCAAGGACTCTCACAAGAGGGAGAGTTATCTTTTAAAATGAGATCTTATGATCTCTATTTATACTAAAAGTAGCTAACATATTTTGTCCATAAATTAAGGAGTAAAACACAAGATTAGGGGTCAACAACCCTAAACTTTCCCCCTTAACAAATTAGTACTAAACAATTCACTTAAAATTTCACTTTTTGCACAAATAAAAACCTAATTTAGGAGGACGTCGCCCCTTTAGGGGACGTTTTTCTGTTTTGAGGAAGTTGTTGGTGTTGGAGAAGCATGGATAGGCCTCCAAAGGCCACATGTCAAGCATCTAAGCACTCTCATCATGGTGAAGAGCCTTATCCTCTTCAAATGTCCATGTGTCAAAAGAGTGGCACCTCACGACCATGCCCTAGCCCCAAAAGCATGACGTTGAGCTCAAAAGTAGATAGTTTTGCCCCTCCTGGGCAAATCATTTGGCAAGTAAGGGTTGGGCTAGGTTGTCCAAGTCATCATCAAGGTCGTCCAAGTTTGATCTCTCTCACCTGGCATGCGGTCTTGATCCATATTTAGGAGCGAAACAAACTGATTACACATTGAATACCATAAACACGGAGATAGGAAGAATAACACAAATATTCAGTGATCAATATCTTTTATTAAATAATGAAATAGGTTGAAACTGTAAAATTGCAGAATTGAAACTTGCTCGAATGGTGATAGTTATCTCTGAGAAGAGATGTGGATGCTATGGGCATCTGTCTGAGAAGAATGGATTACAATGAGGCTCCATAGGCCCTTTTCATATTACTCATGAATGCCAAAACCCTAGACATCCAAAAACCTAACCCTAGAAGGTGAAACGCCAAAAGTCATGTGGGCCATATGGGTAAGTTGGTGTAATTTGGTACATCAACTTCCTAGGGTCGTAACTTTTGCATACAACCTCCATTTTAGGCACGTGATATCCCGTTGGAAAGGTCTTTCATAGAACTACACATTCCACCGTTAAACTCTGACTCCATCTATAGTTTGACTATGGCGAGTCAAAAAAACAATGTTTAGGGCCTCAAAATAGCCTTGAAAGTACAACAATATGTGCTGACATGAAAACATACAAAATAGGCTAGTTGGATTAGGCGAGAGGCCACCCGTATCCACCTGGAGAATGTGTGATGCTTGAGACATCCCCAGAAGTATAAAACTCATAATTATAAAGCAGTACAGAAAGATGTGTTGAACAAAAACAGACATGAGGAGCTAGTTGGAATAGGTGGGTGGACACTAATATCCATCTGGATCAATCCTCCCCCCTTAGGAAGCAATGGTCTCCATTACGTTGAGTTCCCCCATCAAGTGAGGAAACTTATGTTGCATTTGGCCCCGGGTGAGCCACTTGCCTTGGTGTAGGAGCTTCCCTACCTTGACAACCCGATAAAGTTGGATCTGTTTCTGGCGAGTGCCCTTGACCAGTGTGTCCACTATCTGATCGGTGAATGCTTGTTCCATGCAGGAAAGGTTGAGCTCTATTGGTGTCAGCTATTCGGTGATCTCAAAGGTGTCCAATAATGGTGGAAAATATGGTCGAAGGAGGTCCACATTGAATACTGAATGCAGACCAAGGAAGGGTGGAGTGTTGATCTCAAAAGCATTGCTACCCACAGCCTTGGTGATAGTGTAAGGCCCATAACGAAGTGGTCGAAGCTTCTGATGGGGCCCAGTGAGATTCTCCTTCTTCAAATATAACCATACTTTGTCACCAACCTAAAACCGGTGTGGTACCCTGTGTTTTTCATGGCATTGCTTGTACTTGGCATTGGATTTCTGCAAAATCTCCTCAACATGTTGGTGGATGTGTTGAATCCACTCAATGAATCTGGTGGATTTTTCGACCGCAGACTGATCAGGGGAAGAGTCTGTTTGTGCGGTGGCAAGAGGAAGTGCAACATCAATGGGTCCCAAGGGTTGGAATCCCAGACCCGCCTAAAATGGGCTATGGTCAGTGGAACTATGGAGATCCCTCTTGTAACTGTGTTGGACATATAGGAGACTCTCCTCCCATGTACGGGGATGCTTAGAATTGTACATGTGCAGGATTTGCATAATCATCTGATTGACGACCTCGGTTTGGCCATCAGTTTGGGGGTGGAAAGAAGTGGATTTTGTGAGCTTCGTGTCCAACAGAGACTAGAGACTCGACCAAAAGGTGTTGAGGAACCTGTTGTCTCAGTCGGAGATGATGGTCTGTGGTATCCCAAAGTGAACCCAAACTTGTTCGAAGAAGAGCTTGGCAGTATTGGTCGTTGTGATGGTCTTCTTACAGGCTGTGAGGATGGCCATCTTTGAAAACCGATCAACGACCACAAACACCCAGTCATTTATGTGCTTGGTGGGTGGAAAACTAGACATGTAATCCATGGATATGGACTCCCATGGCTTCTCGGGAATAAGCAGAGGGGTGTATAAGCCTTGCTTCCTGATGTCCGTCTTGGCAATGGCGCAGGCAGTGCAAGATATGATATACTTGTTGACGTCTAGGTGAAGTTTTGGCCAATAAAAATGTTTCTGAAGGATGGCCACAATTTTATCTATGCCAAAATGTCTTGCCACCCGACTGTAGTGGGCTTCCCAAATCAACTTTACACGCTCGCTGATAAGAACACGAAGATGGCCCAAGTGACATAAGAGTCTGTCCTGAATTTGAAAATCAGTGACAGTGGTGCATGTACCCAAGAGATGATATGTGGTGGCGAAGTCTGGATCTTGCTAGTAAAGTCGGGGCCACTCCGATGTTTCATGTCCAAAGGAATGGAGCACAGTGGTATGTGCAGCCACAGGAGGCCGACTGAGGCGGTCAGTGACATGATTGGAGATACATGTATTATACTTGATGTTGATATGTAATTGTTGTAGGTAGGTGGACCACTTCTTATGGCGGTCGTTCTACAATTTCCCTTGTGTCTGTATGAACTGCAGAGGCTTGTAATCAGTGTGTATGATCGTCTATGTCCCCAGAATGTAATGTTTCCATTGACGACAAGCTTGTATGATGGAATACATTTCCTTGTCATAGGTGGGGTATTTATGGACAATATCAGAGAGTGTCTCACTTGGTATGCCACCGGATGCTCGTGATGAGTGAGAACTGCGCCCACAACATAGTCAGATGCATCAATCTCAATCTCGAATGGTTGTTGCAGATCGGGCAAGGAGAGTACTGGAAGTGAGCACAAACGATGTTTCAGATCTTTGAATGATCTTTTATGTTCCTTCCCCCACAAGAACTTGGCCCTACCACTGCCCTTGGTCACCTAGTTGAGGGCCAATATGGGAAAATCCCAACACGAACCATCAGTAAAAAATGGTGAGTCCTAAGAAGCTCCAAAGCTCGGTCAGTGTGGTCGGGGCTGGCGAGTCACAAATGACTTGGATATTAGCTGGATCAACATCTACCTCATGCTCATGAACAATGTTCATGCCAAAAGAGCATTTTTCCAAGTTGGAATAAAGGTTGTGTTGTCGTAGAGTGCTCAAAACCTGTTGAATATGCTGCATGTGCTCCTCCCACGTTCTATTGAAGATGAGGATGTCATCCAAATATACTACCACAAAGGAGTTGGTGAAGGGTCGCAATACATCATCCATCAACCTCATGAAAGTGGTTGGTGCATTTGTTAAGCCAAAGGGCATGACTATCCATCTGTAGAGACCTTCCTTAGACTTGAAGGTTGTCTTCCAGACATCCATTGGTTCAATGAGAGCCTGGTGGTAGCCAGACTTCAGGTCAATCTTGCTAAAGAAATTTTCCCCCTTGAGTTGGTCAAGAAGGTCATCAATCCTGGGAATGGGATAGTGGTTCTTGACTATGATTTTGTTTTAAGGCTCTGTAATCAATTCAGAGTCGCCAAGTCTCATCCTTCTTCTGCACCAGTACAATCAGGCTTCCGCAAGGGGAGGATATGGGTTTGATGTTCTCCTTTTGAAGAAGCTCTTGGATCTAACACTTGATTTTGTCATTCTCCATCAGCGAGCACCGATAGACTGGTCCATTAGGTAGAGGTGTGTCGGGGGTCAGATCAATTGGATGCTTGACTTGGCAGTGTGTCGGTACCCCTGTAGGTGAGACGAAGATGTCTCTGTATTCTTCCACGATCCCGTCCACTTGCTTGTGTTGCAAAGAGAGGTGTTGTGTAAAGGCCACAGATGTGGCAACGAACTTCTGCTTACTGTGAGCATGGGTCACAAAGAAGGCGAACTTCCTAGTCTACAAAATGACCTTAATGCATTGCTTAGTAGAGATTAAAGAAATAACAGTAGACAGTGCCACCTCTGGGATCCTATACAATTGTCTATCCAAAGTAATAATAACACTGCAGGGTCTAGACTCATACACAACATGGCGCTTCCACAAATATGGTTGTCCTAAAAGAACATCACAAACTTCAAGGGGAGAAATATCACACAGCACCTCATCTTTGAAAGGCTTGATAACGTAGGACAGATGACATTGTTGGCTGACACGGAGATCTCTTCCTTGACGAAGTTAGCCGATGGCGTAGGGTTGTGGGTGCGGTGTCGTTGATAGGTTCGGTCGCTTGATGACCTCTGCTGAAATCAGGTTCTTCTGACTACCGCTGTCAACAATGAAGTGAATTGGAGCCCCCTTGACCCACATCTGCGAATGAAAGAGGCATTCCCCTTCCTCTGGTTCTTCTGGTTCACTTGGCTAGAATTTGGTGGTAGCGACCGTGGCACTGGGTTCAGCATCGATAATCTACTTCCCTCCTTCAGGATTTGACTCAGAATCAGAATCGACCTCTGACTCAGAAGCCTTGAGCTCAGCCACAAGGGACTGCTTGGAGCAACATTCGTCGGTCTTGTGCCGAGAACTTTTATGGTACTCACACCATTTTCCCGTGTCCTTCTTCATCTTCTCGTTGCCCTTCTTCTGTTGCGGCTTGGACGCATTGTCCTGAGGGTGGCCATCGTGACTTGGTCCCCTGCTATATGGCTTGGGGTTGCCTTTTCTTCTCTTTGGCTGTGAGGGGTTTGCAGATCCAAACTCTCGTCGTTTCTGCTTAAATTTATGCTCGGTCTTGACAGTGTATCTATAATTTGTACCCAATGAGGCGATGTCCAGGAACACCATTTTTGTTTGAATGTATCTATGAAAACAACCACAATATTTGAGCACCAGATGACGCTCAGAATATTTGATACCCAATTTGGTGTGGAGGGTATGGAAAATACTGGTGAAGTCTGGAACTGTCTAGTCCCTTTCTTGACGTAGGGTGGTCCATCTGGTGTACTGGTCCTCGTAGCTTCCAACAGGGTAGTATTGTTCTTTAATGGCATCCTGAAAGGAATCCCGTGTAGGGGGAACCACAAAAATTTCATATTCCTCCATGGCCCTTTGCTCGGAGTAGGTATCCCACTAGTATTTAACATGGGGAACATCCTTGAGGAGTGGAAAAGTGATCTTTTCCCAATCAGAAAAATTGTGGACCGAAAAATATCCTTCGAGCATATTTAACCATTTATCTACATCTGCATCTATGAGTCCTTCAAATAATGGAATATCAAAATTTACCTGTACCTTGAAGGGGGTTGCATGGTCACCTAATGAAGATGCTTCTCCCGTGGGCAACCGTCGAAGGATCTGCGCAAAGTTGTCCATCATTTCATTCCTTTGTCGTGAGAGGGCTTCCTTGAGAAAAATTTTAATAGGATCTCCTGCTCCATCATCTTTCTTTTCATCTCCCATGGGTTGTTGTCGGGCTCGGCACGATCGATCTGGTAATTGCTCAATTGGTTCAAGTCCCAACTTCTTGTACCCAAACCTTGTCTGGGACATGCATGAAGAAAAATAAATGAAGAGCAGACTGCTCTGATACCACTGATATGGATTTAGGAGTGGAACGAATTGATTAAAGACTGAATACCATAAACATAGAGATAGGAAGAATAACACAAATATTCAATGAACAATATCTTCTATTAAATAATGAAATAGGCTGAAATTGTAAAATTGCAAAATTGAAACTTGCTCAAATGGTGGTAGCTATCTCTAAGAAGAGATGTGGCTGATACGCGCATCCGTCTGAGAATAATGAATTACAATGAGGCTCCATAGGCCCTTTTTGTATTACTCATGAATGTCGAAACCCTAGACATCCAAAAACCTAACCCTAGAAGGTGAAATGCCAAAAGTCATGTGGGCCCTATGGGTAAGTTGGTGTAATTTCGTACATCAACTTCCTAGGGTCATAAATTTTGCATACGACCTCCATTTTAGGTGTGTGATATCCCGTTGGAAAGGTCTTTCAGAGAACTACACATTTTGCAGTCAAACTTTGAATCTGTCTACAATCTGACTGTGGCGAGTAAAAAATAAATAAATTTTAGGGCCTCAAAACATCCCTGAAAGTACAACAAGATGTGTTGACATGAAAACATACAAAATAGGCTAGTTGGATTAGGCGAGAGGCCACCCGTATCCACCTGGAGAATGTGGGAGGCTTCAAACAGCCCCGGAAGTGTAGAACTCACAATTATAAAGCAGTACAAAAAGACGTGAATCCAATCAATAAATAAGTCATCTAAGCATGTGCATAAAATATCACTATATCAAACAATTAACAACTCAAAGACACTATGCGACTTCTCAAGCTTGAAAATGGGAGGGTTGACAACGTGTCTTATTGGGTAGATCTAGCCCTAGGTCAAGGAGAGTTTCCAAGAGATCCCTCTCTAAGCCATGTAAAGTGAATGAAGTGGTTGGGGTCAAGACTCAATGGGCATAGGGCTCATGACATACAAGGGGTTGTAGTGTCTCATTCATGGGTGCCTTTGTAGAGGGTTTGTGGTACCTTCATCCGCAATGCACTTTTTCCAAGCCCATTAATTTCCTTTTATCTTTCTTTCTTCATTTTATTTCAATATAGCATAAGGAGAGGTTGAAGGTCACTACCCTGGTGTGGTGACGAGGTAGTGGAAATGTCACCCACAAACACCTAATGGAAATGAGAAGGTTGGCTTGTGCTGACACCCCCTTTCTCTCAACCACGCAACTAAGATCCATTGCCCTATTTTGGTGACTAGATGATGACAATGTCATACCACTAGATATCCATGGACGTGATAGGTCGGCTCATGATGAGACCTCATATCCTTCAACTAACCTTTTAAGCATTATTTATTGTATTTTGGGTCCCCTTTACTCAAATTGTTTCATTGCTTTCTTGGGTGATCCCTAGGTGAATCATCTGGAAGGTTTATATAAGGCTTTTATCTTTTGCCCAACATCAACCCTTATGGGCCTTTAGCCCCTTCCTACCATAGAATGAGGGAAAACCCTTCTTTTTTCAATACACCCTAAAATATGAAGAGATAAGGAAATGGAGGGGAACAATGATGGAAAGTGGTAAGTATGGTCGGGAATGGTATGATGGCTCATTAAGGAAGTTCCCAGTAGCAAAGGCATCCCCAAGGAAAACCACTTACTAGGGAACAATGTCAACCACCAAGGTGAAGCAGGGAAAAAGGCATAATGTCCAAGCACATATCATGAAATCTAGAGAAATCTAAGACACAACATAATCAAATATCTTAAATATTGAAATGATGCTCACCATAATACTGACTTATACCTCATGGAGCAAGGCCCACTGCATTCCAGAAGACACCTGGTGTGGTGGATGCCATCTACAAAATTGTGCCCATCTGTGGTGGTGGTGAGTGGGTTTTGCATCTATGCAAAAGCGTATTGTTGATCATGTAGTCTCTCAACACTCCATATCTGCAACCTAAGGGCCTCGAGACATGATCTCCTAATTAGGAGCTCCTAAGCTCAAGACATGATCTCCTTTACATGCTTTGACAAGTAATAAGTAGGTCTTTCAATGGGGAGGTAAGCAACACAAAACCTTCGTGACCTTGAAAGAAAAGATCAATACATCCCTAGTTCTAGCATTATCAGATTTACAACAACCATTTGAGATTGAAACCGATCCAAGTGATTATAGCATGGGAGCAATGTTAATACAACCAAATTGTTAGCATTCTGAGACCTTCATTGGTGCGGTAAGAAATTATCCTACTTAAAGAATTGTATGGTTTAGTTTAGAGTGTGAAGAAGTGGAAACCCTATTTGATGGGAAAAGAGACAATCATCCATATAGATCATAATCCTTTGTAGTATCTCCAATCACAAGCCAAGCTACAAAATCACCTGATTTCCGATGGATGGGATTGTTGCAACAATTCCATTTGTTCGTCGGGTATAAGAAAATTACACAAAACAAAGTTGTTGATATGTTATCTAGACCTTCTATTAATGCATACATTATTTTACAACATAGTTCATTAGCTCATGAAAGTTACATTGAACAATATGCTAAAGATGAATATGTTAAGGATGTATATGAAGCATTGATCCATGTACTAAAGTGGAAGAAATAGATTATCATATTCATGAAAAATTGCTATATCATCTTGGTAAATTGTGTATTCCACAAGATGAAAGAGTGCATGTAATTAGAGAAGCACATACTTCTCTCATTTATCGTCATTTTGGTATAGACAAAACAATATCTCAGCTACAACGCTATTGTTATTGGCCTCAAATGTATGGAACTATGTCCAAATATGTAAGAGGGTGTGTGATGTGTTCCACTAGAAAACCAAGTAACATAAAATTGGGTTTGTATATGCCACTTCATGTACCTTCTCATCCATGGAAAGTTTGTCTATGGATTTTGTAGGGGGTTTTCCTATGTCCAGTAAAGGTCATGATTATCTATATGTTGTTGTGGGCAGATTTATCAAAAGGTGTGTTTTGGCACCTTGTAAGAAACAAGTAACAGGAGAAGGGACTGCAAATTTGTTCTTTCGGCATGTTTGGGTTCATTTCGGTTTTCCCACATCCATTGTATCTGATCAAGACTCCCACTTTCTTGGGAAATTTTGGTCAACTTTGTGGGGATTAATGGACACTAAGCTTCATAATAGAACTACTTTTCATCCACATACCAATGGACAAACATAAGTGGTTAATAGAAAAGCGATACACTTACTTTGAGGATATTGTAATAAGCATCCTAAGCTTTGGGATGAACAATTTTATTATGTATAACATGCCTATAATCGTGCCATACATTCTTCTACACAAAGATTCTTTTTTGAGACATGTTTTTGATATTTTCCTAAGTCTCCTTTGGACTTCACTCTTAGGCAAGATTCAATATAAAATGGATGTAATGTTGCAGACAAAGCCAATAAGTTCATTCAAAATATCTAATTGGTTCATCAATTCACACAGGAACAATTGGAAAAGAGCCAAGCCAAGTATAATGCTAGGCATGAAAAGCATCGGGTTGATCGTGACTTCCAAGTTGGTGATCAAGTTTGGCTAAACAATAGTGAAGAGCGCCTTAAAGGTGAAGGTAAAAAGATCAATCCAATTAGGTATGGTCCATTTAAATTTTTGGAAAATATTGGTGGTGATGTTTTTCGGTTGGAGTTACCTCCATGTATGCAGATGTATTCCATGGTTAATGTTGAAAACTTGAAACTATATGAGCCTCCTATGATCATGGATCAAGGTAAGAATGTTCAAATTCGTTTTGTTGAATATTTTGCTCCTTAATATCTTGATGAGTTACGGGAAGATGTTACTCTTAACAGAAATATTAGGACTACGTGAAGAGGTGGTGTTAAGTATCTTCATGTGGGTCTAAAAGGAATGCATCCAAGTAAAGCACGATGGATGGAAACAAAAAAATTGAGGGAGTTATACCCTCACTTATTTTCTAAATGAAACCAAACTTTGGTGGTCCAAAATATTCTTTGTGGGTAGGAGTGATTCAAGAGGATTCCCACCAATCCGATGGCCTCAATCTTCATAAAAAAATCAGCGCCCAGATTGATTTTAAAACAAATTTCATGCCAACCAAGCAAAGACATGTTGATTTGCTTCCAGAAGAAATCCACATGCATTTTTTGTATTCAAACAATAATGGTAATCCCAAGTAGTTGAGATCAAACCCTGAGATCGCGCATCCAACTTCATTGTATGGCCCTCTAGAAGCTTCTCCTCGACCCAAACATTTGTTATGAGAGAAGCATCTGATAAATCTTTGATGACAATCCTGACACTAGTGAAGCAACATTCGAATTTTAGGGGATTTGACCCCTATCTCCATAACCGTGTGGATATTTAGAGGGATCTCTTCTACAAGTTTATGAAGAGAATCATAAATGGTAAATGGGCAAACGGTGGTACAGATACCCTTGTCCTCAACAAGCTTAACGACTAGGTTGCATCCGGCAGTGTTCTTCAATATATATACGAATCCTTCGTGAGGTGTAAGGACTAGTTCGACTATATCATCAGAACCCTCTTATGTTCTATCTCTATTGAAAGCACCATGGACATTCACAATTCCTACTATGTTCCTCACAATGAGTCCTTTGATCATATTGCAATGGATATTGACTACCATCGTACTATGTATGGCGTGCACTAGCAAGCAAATCCAAAAGAAATTATAATTGGATGGTATTCCACATGTGTATGAGTGAGTGGTAATAGTTCTTTACACCCTATCTCTTGGATATCGACAACAGAGATCCCCTTCATCGGGAGAATAAGGCAAGCCTGATATCATTGATTGCAAGAAGAAGCCATTGTTATCTTCCTACAGAACATCAAAGATAGTTTTTGCAGATTGGGGCTATTAATCGATGTAAAAGGTGAAATGATGTATTTGCACCCTTTTTAATGGATCAAATCATTAATTGAAGCGAACCTGGAGACATATTCCATATGAGTAAACTCTGTTATCAATTTGTTGAGTTTTTCCTATGTTACTTCAATTATGGTTTTAAATTTTAGTTCTTAAATGTTGATTTTTAATTAATTGAGAAGATGGTTTTAAGAATATGAATTAGTGGAATTGATTTAAAAGAAGTCTTTAGCGCTAATTTCATATCACTGGATAGATCCCTTGTATTTGAGATAATCATGTCAAATGATGAAAAAATCAAGTCATGGCTTGGCTTAAGGGTTGAGTCAAATCATCTATTGATCTTGTTACAAATTGAAAAAAAAAGAGATAAGAAACCATCTAGCCTTTTTAAGGTCAACCTTGCTTGGCTTAAGGTGGAAGTATTTGAAATTTTGGTTAAGTCGGAGTGGATATGCTATGATGAATCATTAAGGGAAACAATACACCATAAATTTGCTTCTAGATTGAATAGAGTTAAAAGAGTAGTCTAGTTCGAGGCTCACAATAAACAAAAAAATGGAACAATATATGATCTCAGTGGATGAACATATCATGAATTTATATGAGATTGATGATGAAGGGTTTTTTACCAAAAAAATCCAAAGGAAGATTGGGAGCATTAGAAAAAACCAAAAAGGTTTGTTGGTAGAAAAAAGAAGCAACAACGAAGAATAAAAGTAGGTTTTTTTTTGCTTGAAAGTGGAGATGAAAACAATATTTTTCCATAATTATATAAACCATATGAGAAATATAAGTACAATTTTGGAAATCACAAAGGAGGATGGAACCTAGGCAAGAACATTTTTTGAGCTCACAAAACTAGGGTTTCATATTTTAATAAGATCCAATATTGTTGAAATACTAAAGCTAACTACTTACTTTCTCAGGATAATAGATGACGATGTATACGAAATATTATTAAAGGAAATTTGACAAGAAGAACTCAAATATGTTTTGGACTATTTTCAAAGGACAAAAGTTTTGGTCCTAATGGGTGGACAATTGAGTTCTTCCTTGGTTTCTATGAAATGATAGAGGAGGACTTATTAAGAGTAGTCAAGGCGACAAAAACATTTAGACATGTCTCTATGGTTATCAATTCTGCATTCATAGCTCTTATTCCCAAAAAATACAATCCTTAATCTTGTGATGAATTCGGACTAATGTCATTATGCATCTATTGTATAAAATCAATTGCAAAAGTGATAGCTCCAAGGATAAAAAAAATCTTCTTTGATTCCATTTCACGAGACTCGATAGGAGATAGATCCATGATGTTATTGGAGTAGCCCATGAAGGTCTACACACTATCAAAACAAAGAATATTTCAATCTTGATCATCAAATTGGATCTATCTAAGTCATATGACAAAACAAGATTGAAGTACCTAAGGCTCATGTTAAGGCATATAAGTTATACTCTATAGGTGGTGAATTGAATAATGGGATGTATTACCTGGATCTCATGTTCTAATAAATGGATCAACATCAAAAAATTCCATTGCTTCCAAAGGGTTGAGGCAAGAATGATCATTATATCCTATCATATTCCTCTTCTTTTTAGAAGGTTTGAGCATACCACTACGAGAAGAAAGGAGAATAGGTTCAATCAATAAAAATAGGTAGAACCATAGCTCTAACTCTTTTATTGTTTGTTGATGTTGTGTTGTTGTTTAGCGATGGGTTTCTAAGGAATCTTGTAATGTCCCTTTCTCGATGATGACTCCAGCAAGGAGTGACTTAGTAGTCTGTATGTTCTCGTAGACTATAGTCGAGAGGAGAAAAGGGAATAACACCTTTATTTGATGTCATTTAACCAAAAAGTCTAACATGAAAGTGACATTAAATAGTAAAAAGGAGAAAAAGGTGTTTTAAATGACTTAAGTGATTATTAAAGATAAAACTTAGGAAAAATTACTTAATTAATTAAAGTGAACATGCGATTAGAGGAGGGATGAGTATAAAGGAGGAAAAGTGACCTAATTCCATCATTATTGAGAATTGAATTGAGAATTGGACACCGGAGGAGAAGTCAGTTACAAGTTCAGGATTCGGGCAGATTCAGATCAGAGATATAGCGTGGATTTAGCTTGGCAGCATGAGGTTCTAGAGGAGGATTGACCATACAAATAGATCGATAGGCTTGGAGAAACATGGTGAACCAAAACCCTTGAAACCCAGTTGATAGGGAGCTAGGCTACTTCCATTGGGACATATCCCATCATTTTCTTATGATTATTTTACTGAGGGCATCATTTTTCACCAGTATCCAATGTGTGGGGATTCTAGTAGTTGATTTAGAGTTCCGACAGTGCAGCAACAAGATTCCAAAGGGATAGCGACTTACTCTTGAGCCAGGGCGAGTTGTCTAGGGAGAGGGGCGACCCCTTGGAGACATATTTCATCAGATTCCAAGATTATTGCTATCATTTCTCAGTTTCCCGTCGGATCCAGTAGTTTGGCAGGGTATTCTAGAGTGCATACAACGTTTTCTCCCATGCATGCAATAGATCTAACTTGCATGTTATAGATCTACAAGCGTATCTTATAGCTCGGTATTCTACTCTATATTCCTTGTATTACAGATTAGATTTATCTCTGTAGAGATCCAACTGAAGAGTTTTTTAGCTTGATTTCAGTATTTTAGTGTTTTATAATTTGTTGTTGATTAATAAATTCAATGACTTTGATTATGGATCCAAAATACTATGAATTCTTCACATGAGATTACAAAACCAATTAAACGCATCCATAAACCTAATAAACTCAGTTAGAAACCCCTAGTGTATCAAATCTGCAGTAGAAATCCAAAAAGTAGTAGTTGATATCAAGATCCAAGGATTTGGAATAGTACACTGGTATCAAAGCATTCTTCTTCCCAACATGTGAGGAAACGCTTGACTCATGACTATATGATTTCGGGAACATGTTCATAGTACTTAGAGAGAAGGGGTCACATAAGAGACGAGTGCGTTTAGTACCATAGGGTTCACAATAGGGAAAGAAGGGATAGAAACAGAGAAGACTACACCCCTTCCACATCCACTCGGATATAGAAGCAAAGGCAGAGGAAAGAAATCTTATTAGCTCAGAGATACAAGCAGAGTTAAAGAGAGAGATGGGTGTTAGAAACAAATTTCTAGAGGGAAGTGGGAAAGACTCAAAGATCCCTTATGACAATACCATAGCTATATTGAATTATCTCACCAGAGGACAAACAGACATGATGAATTCCATAGAATAGATGGCAATCAGTTCACAAATGATCCAGAACAACTTGGGCACAATTGGTACAAAAGAAGTATAAGGAGCGAGTGGTTCCAGTGAGAACCAAGCAGGGTTGAGTGGACGTCAGTCACCCACTTGTACATATATTTCAACGAGAAAAATTCCCAGACCATTTTACCCTCAGTCTCAGGGAGAACAATAGATTGGAAAACCAATACAGGGGCAACAAGACCGGGAGATTCATTCGTAGAGTGTTTGAGAGATTAATTGGCACTAGGCCTGGAATTCCATGTTGATATGAGCTTGATAGACTACTGTTCGATCAGATATTGAAACATGCCCAAAGAAGCACAGAGGGGTAACATGCAACTCCATAACATGAATTTTATCAAGAAAGTTAGGAAACCGACGATCCCCTCTTTTGATTGAGATACTAGGTATTTAGCTCAGGCATGGGTGCAAAATCTTGACACATACTCCAAGCTTAATCAAATGATAGAATCAGAAGTTATAAGCTTAACCATGTTACACTTGGAGGGGGAAGCCCACGAGTGGCGACATCATGGATTGGTGACCTTGGCGTCACAATTGTATCACATCCTACATGGAGTTCACTTAGAGGTTGATGGGGAGTTTTAATTAGATGGATGTAGAGCTTCACTTCATAGACTTGACATAGTTGCAATAGACCAGATCAGTCGAGTGCTTCATTGTAGAGTTCAAGAGGAAGGTTGTAGCAGTGACTGACATATCTAAGCATAGATTGGTGATGCTCTTTACAAAAGGGTTCACCGAACCATTGAGATGTTGGGTGAAGGCATTCAAACCTTGCACCCTACAGGATGTCATTCTACGCACTAGAGATATGGAAGACTTAGTGAAAAAATCAAGAACCTTTTCAAAACCCTTTGTTCCAAAAAATAACAAGGATCAAAGAAACCCTCAAAGGGAATGGAAGGGTAAATAAAAACTTGATGATAAGACCAGTCATGCGCTTATGAGGAAGAAGTTGTGCTTCACTTGCAGAGAGTCGTGGATCCCATGCCACAAGTGCATGGACAAGGGGAAATTTCATTACATAGAGGTCGCATCAAACAATGAGGAGGAGGAGGAGGAGATCAGACCTACACC
Organism: Picea engelmannii; assembly: GCA_009831015.1. Taxonomy (NCBI): domain Eukaryota; kingdom Viridiplantae; phylum Streptophyta; class Pinopsida; order Pinales; family Pinaceae; genus Picea; species Picea engelmannii. The sequence goes on from ML784486.1 coordinate 170,292, forward strand.
AGAAAATGATTATTCCAATTCAAAGAAGGAGCATGCACATGAGGAGGGACAACCTCCAAAGAAACCACAGCCATGTAGGAAAGCAAAACCATGACTACTAGTGAAGGGTGGAGTCACAGTGACCCTTTTGGGAATACCCAAATATGATACCATTAGGCTCAAAGGACTCATCCAGGGAAAATGTGTCACGACACTAGTATATGATGGGGTGACCCATAATTTTATCAACGCGGCATTAGTAGCCAGGATAGGATTGCAGACATAGGAGTTTGAAGGTTTCATTGTAGTAGTGGAAAATGGATACACCATGGCATATTTAGACATGGTACCAAATCTCAAAGTTAAATTAGGTAACTACACTTTGATAAACACCTTTTATATAGTTGACTTATCAGAGACGGATGTTGTATTGGGCATTCAGTGGATGTACTCACCGAGAAAGATTACTACCAATTATCAAATCTTGGTGATGAGCTTCAATGATGTGAATAGTTTGAAGGTGGTATTGAGGGGCATGTCTATAGGAGCACCCAGGACGGTATCAGAAAAGTGGATGGAGAGGATTTTCAAACACGGGGATGTGTCATATGCTACATAATGCTTTATTACCACATAGAAAGAATCGGGCAGTAGACAGAGTTATCAGACATAGATCAAGGAATTACTAAGTCAGTGTGAGCCAGTATTTGGACCGATACCCCCAAGTTGATCACCCAAAAGAGGACTTGAGCACATGATTGAGATGGAGGAGGGTGTGACACTAATGATCACTACACCATACAGGAATCCTAGGAGATTCAACGATGAGATCAAAAAAGCAATCAAGGAATTGCTTGAGATGGGACACATGAGGCCTAGTACTACTCCATTCACTTTTTCTATGGTGTTGCTCAGGAAGAAGGATGGTACATTGAGGAGGTGCATAGACTATCGTGCGATCAACAAGAAAACAATAAAAAATATATACCCCATACAACGCATCGATGAGTTGTTGGATGAATTACATGGGGTAGTCTACTTCTCAAAGATAGATCTTCGCTTAGGATACCATCGGATTAACATCAGGGAGCAAGATATTGAGAAGACAACGTTCAGGTGCCACTTTGGGCATTTCAAGTTTTTGGTCATGCCCTTCGAGTTGACCAATGCACCAACAACTTTCCAATCTTGCATGAACCATATTTTCATAGATAAGTTGTGGAAGTATCTTTTGGTCTTCTTCAATGACATATTGATATACAACAAGACTTGGGAAGAACATCTGAAGCACTTAGATGAGGTATTGAGCATCATGCAATCTAAATCACTCTATGCCAAAGAACCCAAGTGTGAATTTTGTATGAGAGAACTTTTGTACCTAGGCCACATCATCCATGAGAAGGGGGTGCAGGTACACCAAGAGAAGATCAGGGCCATTTTGGATTGGCCAACACCTAGGAAAATCACAGAGTTGAGAGGTTTCGTTGGGTTATGTAGTTACTGCATGAGGTTTGTGAAGGGGTTTTCACAGTTGGGGGCACCACTCATAGATTTGACTAAGAAGGGGGCTTTCAACTGGATCTAAGAATGCAAATGACTTCTAAAAATATGAAGGAAGTGATGAGCATGTGCCCAATATTGGCACTTCCCGGCTTCACATGGTCATTTCTATTAGAATGTGATGTGTCACGGGAGATAGTTGAAGCAGTATTGATGCAGGGAGGCCACCCCATAGTCTTGGAGAGTAGGAAGCTCAAGGAACCAGAAAGGATCTATTCCATCTATGATAAGGAAATGCTAGTTATCATGCATGCCTTAACCAAATTCATAAAATATTTAGTGGGCAACAGATTTGTGGTAAAAATCAATCATAACAACTTAAAGTATTTACTAGAACACAACTACCATAGTGAAAGGCAACATAAATGGGTCACCAAGTCCCAAGCCTTTGAATTTTACATTTAATATGTAAAAGGAAAGAAAAATGTCGTAGCAGATGCCTTATCGAGGAGACCAATGAGTTTCTCATTGATGGATATCTATACGGACTGGAAAGATCATTTATTAGTGGAATACTCAAAAAATAAATTCACCTGTGAGGTGTTGGATGGGAAAGTTGTGGATGAGAGGTACATAGTATTAGATGAGTTCATCTTCTATAAGGACCGAATCTACTTAGTTCCAAAATCTAAACTCAAGAGAAAGATTTTGGTAGTTGTTCATGATTCACCATTAGTAGATCACCAGGGATATTTCAAAACATACAGATAGGTCAGGGAGAGATTCTCATGGAAGGGTCTCAAGGACGATGTGTTGAAACACGTCCAAGAGTGTGTGACTTGTCAGTAGAACAAGTTAGAGCAGACACACCCTAGAGGATTACTTCAACCTCTACCCATTCCGGAGCAGAAATGGGAGAGCATTCCCATGGACTTCATCACAGGGATACCTAAGGTGCAGGGTAGAGACTGTATATTTGTTGTGGTCAACAGACTGACCAAGTTTGTGCAATTATTTGCAATCCCCATAGAGTACAAAGAGAACCAAGTTGCAGAGCTATTTTTAGAGAGATTTTCAAACTTCATGGCTTGCCAAAGCAGATAGTCAGTGACATAGATGGGTGCATCATGAGTGCATTCTGGTAGGAGTTGTTTCGGTTGGTGGGCACAAAGTTGACCACAAGAACTAGTCATCACCCACAAACAGACGAAGATACGGAGATAGTAAACAAATGGGTGGAGGGATACTTGAGGAACTATGTAGGGGAGAAACAAAGAACATGGGTGAAGTGGCTCCACATGGCCGAACATTTCTACAACATGACATATCATATGTCCATTGGGATGACACCATTCAGGGCCTTGGATGGGTACTATGAACCATCGTTCATAGAGGCGGTATTTGGAGGTAGTAGGGCCCCAAGGATTAAATAGAGGAGAGTCAAGAAATCATGAAAGAGAATTTACAAGCGGCATAGAACCAACAAAAAATATATGCAGACAAACATCGAGTAGAGCGCAGTTTTGAGGTGGGGAACTTAGTATTCTTGAGGTTGTAATCATACAGATAGTCTTCCTTGAAGAGAAGCAGAGCAGAAAAGCTTAAAATCAATTATATACACCATACAAGATCACCAAGAGGGTGGGTGAAGTGGATTACGAGTTAGAGCTACTGGAAGGAAGCATGACCCATAATCTGTTCCATGTTTCTTGCCTCAAAAAGGTAGTGGGACAACATATTACCACTTATGAGGATTTTCAACCATTGGATGAGGAGGGTTAGTTGGAACTGGTGCCAGAAGAGGTCTTGGAGAACATGAAGTGAATATTGAGTAGTCATATCATCAAGGAGTGCTTAGTCAGGTGGAGGGGACTACCAGTCGAGGACTCCATGTGGGAAGGAGATCAGATCCTAGAGCACCCCAACTTGATGTTGCTTGAGGACAAGCAATCTCGGGAAGGGAGCATTGTAATGTCCCTTTCCCGATGATGGCTCCAGCAGGGAGTGACTTAGTAGTCTATATGTTCCCATAGACTATAGTCGAGAGGAGAAAAGGGAATAACACCTTTATTTGATGTCATTTAACCAAAAAGTCTAAAGTGAAAGTGACATTAGACAGTAAAAAGGAGAAGAAGGTGTTTTTAATGACTTAAGTGATCATTAAAGATAAAACTTAGGAAAAATCACTTAATTGATTAAAGTGAACGTGGAATTATATGAGGGATGAGTATAAAGGAGGAAAAGTGACCTAATCCCTTCATTATTGAGAATTGGACACATGAGGAGAAGTTGGGTGACTTTTTGATGTTTTGTGGATTTCTGGAGGAAACCACCATCATTGATAGATTTCAGTGTTGAAAGACACACCCTAATTCATCAGAAGAATCACTCATATTCTGCATCATTATTCAGAGTGTAGGATTGGATCCTTCCTCGAGGATTCACATTAGTTATAGGTTCAGGATTCAAGCAAATTCAGTTCAGAGATATAGCGTGGATTTATCTTGGCAGCATGAGGTTTTGGAGGAGGATTGACCATATGGATAGATAGTTAGGCTTGGAGAAGCAGGGCGAACCAAAAACCTTGAAACACAATTGAGAGGGAGTTAGGGCGCTTCCATTTGGATAGATCCCATCATTTTCTGACGGTTATTTCATTGAGGGTGTCATTTTCACCAGTAGCTAATGCGTGGGAATTCTAGTAGTTGATTCAGAGGTCTGACAGTGCAGCAACAAGCTTCCAGAGGGATAACGACTTACTCTTGAGTCAGGGTGAGTTGTATAGGGAGAGGGACGACCCCTTGGATACAAATTTCATTAGATTTCGAGGAGTATTTCTATCAGTTCTTTGTTTCTTATCAGATCCATCAGTTTGGCAACGTATTATGGAGTGCATGTTGTGTTTTCTCCCATGCATGCAACATATATGACTTGCATTTTATAGATCTACTGGCGTATGTTATAGATTGATATTCTACTCTACCTTCCTTTTATTATAGATTAGATCTATCTCTGTAGAGATCCAACTAAAGAGTTTTTTAGCTTGATTTCAGTATGTGTTTTTTAATTTGTTGTTGATTAATAAATACAATAAGTGTTATTATGGACCCAAAATACTATGCATGCTTTGCATGAGATTATAAAACCAATTAAAAACATCCATAAACCTAATAAACTCAGTCAGAAACCCCTATTGTATCAGATATGTAGTATAAATCCAAAAAGTAGTAGTTGATATCCAAATCCAAGGATCTGAGATATTACAAATCCAATAGACTAAAAGAGATTTCAGACACTTATTGTATAGCAATGGAAATGGAAGTGAACATGTTAAAATATTCAATGTCCTTCTATAGATTAGAGAAAGAACGTGAAAAAATGATCCAATAGACTTTCCCTTTCTAGAAAATCGATCCACGTGTAGGTATTAAATACCAAGGGGTTTTATTGAAACCAAATGGATTTGGGATTAAATATTGGAATTTTCTCATTGATAAATTGATAAAAGGGTCATAATGTGGCATAATACATGGTCATCACTAGGAGGGAGTTAAACTCTAGTTGAATAGGTGCTTGAAGCAATCCTTGTATATTGGTATCCTCTAGCTTATATTCCAACATGTGTACTTGAAAAAATTAGGAGGAAAGTCTTCAATTTCTTATGGACTAGAAATAAAGAAAACAATGGTATACCATGGGTTAATTGGAGACATCTATGACAACCAAAGGAAGAAAGTGGATAGGGGCTAAAAAATATTGTTTCCTTGGGAAAGCCTTAACTGCAAAAAATGTATGCAAACTAATATTTGAGAAACAATTGTGGAAGTTGCATGTCAAAAGTATTGAACCTCTTGTTGTGATTGATTGGGTAAGAAAGATAATCAAACATTTTAATAATAGCTCAATAGTATTGAAGGCACTGATACAAGCCTTTCCACTTGCAGGCAACTAGTTAGTATGGAAGACTAGAAATGGGGATCATGTAACACTAGAGGCCAATCCATGGGTGGGATGTGGAAATTCACAAAAACTTCCAGACATAATATTAAACATACTTCGTGATGGAGAGATTTACAAGTTATCTAAAGTGGAAAATCCTCAGAACACAAATATTTGGTGCCAAGGATGATTGAGATCTAATAGGGTGGGTTTAGAAGGAAACAATTTTTTTCAGTGGAATCAATATGTGAAAGCTTTAATTAGAGGAAATGTGAGAATTGAAGAGGAACACAATCCCTTATTGGGCACATATACTGCTAATCTTGGGTACCAAGCAATGTTTGTTGATGAGATTCAAAATGAATAATCTTGGTGGTGGAAACCAATATGGAAAATAATGGCTCTAATGAAGGCGACCACTTTCATGTGGGTGGCTTTAAGGAATAAGGTGTTGTATGGGATGTCCTATAAAAAAAGAACTAAGCAAGGTCTTGGGATGTGTTTACTTTGAAGAAAATTGAAGAGATTGGCAATCATTTGTTGGTGAGTCGTCCATATGTAAAATTTGTTTGGCTAGAATTAGAGGGGTTTGCAAGGCATGAGGATATTTGGCAAGAGGATACTATTGAAAATTCTTTGAAAAGTGTTTTGAAAAAGGAGCATAAAACTACTTAGAGCATTGTCATTGGTGACTGCCTAGATAATTTGGCTTTTTGGAACTTCATCTCTATTTAGTAACAAATATATTCCCTCGTTCTAATGTGTTATTCAAAAAATTTGAACCTTTCGGGGAGGTTGGTGGCTCAAACTCAAAAGTTGTATCAGATGACAAATCGTGAGATAATGAAGACCCAAAAAAGGCACTGAAAAAAGAGATAGAGAAAGAGTAACCATGTTCCATTGACATCACTTCTTCACAGACTCTATTTAAAATGGAGGTGAAATTGGACATCAAACCCTACCAACGTGAGATTGATGATGTTAAGATGAATCATTGGTTGCAACAATTAGAAGTTTATTTCAGAGTCCACAATATAGAACAAGAGCAAAAGATTTAATTTTCCTAATTGAAATTAGAGGGTCATGCATTAACCTAGTGGGAAATCCACAAGGAGACACTTAGGCTCGAGGATGATCCACTGGTAACTATTTGGGAGGTGTTTAAAACCCTCGTTAAGTTCCACTTCTACCCTATTGGGTATGACCAATGGATCTGTTGGCATCACTTTAGGCAAAATCAAGGGTAGAGTGTGCAAGAATACTCCACCGAGTTTTAAAAAATGGTAATTATGTTTAGTATATCTCCCAAGAAACCAAACATACTCCTTAAGTATTTGGGGGGGTCTACACAATCATTTGTGGAAAAAAGTGAAGCTATTTAAACCTAGGACAGTTGATGAGGCATGTGTGCAAGCACAACACTTAGAGAATATTGGCCATAAGAAAGGACAACCAAGTGGTTCCAAACAGAAAGACCACCAAGAGGCTTCCAAGGAGTGGAAGAAGAAGTGTAAAGGAAAAGACAATAAGACAATAGCCAGTGCACATCAGTGCAAGGATCCAAACAAACACTACAACCATTGTATTATCGATAGTCACACTAAGGATAAGTGTTGGAAGCTACATCGAGAGATGAATCTAAAGAATAGTGAGAAGGATACCGAGAATAAGAACTTGCTAGCCATGGATTTATATAACCTAGTAGAGAGTAGCTTAAGTGTGGATGAAAATAGTGTTTGCACTACATTGCAGAAGGAGGGGAATATGAGTAGTCTTTATCGCAAGGAATATAAGGAGATGACCAAACTCTTCCATATTGATCTCTAGCTCAAAAATAACATAATGGATGCTCTACTGGGTTCTAGTTCACAGGTCAACCTCATAGCAGAAGATCTAGTCAACAAGATTGGATTGTAAGTTCATGATCATCCTAACCCATATCCATTGGGATGGGTAAATAAGGATGCAAATCTCAAGGTCACCAATCAGTGTAAGATTGAATTCGCTATAAGTGCATGTTATATTGGTGAAGTGAATGTAGATGTAGTACCACTTTATGTGTGTGGTGTAGTGTTTGGAAGTGTAACGACCCTGTCATTAAGACAACAAAAGCGACACATCATAGGTAAAAATAATAATTATTTAATGTTGTGTTAGGAAAATCTAAGGCATCACCACAATTAGCAACATCAACAATAGTCAACTTCATCATCCCATCAATCCTATTACATAATTACACATGGCACTCGAGTAACCGTTCACATAACACATCATTAAAGAAAAAAAAATTACATCTGATGTGTCGCTTTTGTTGTCATAACGACGGGGTCATTACATATGGTATCAGAGCAAGTTCAACCCTGTGATTGTAGATAGACACGCATCCATTGAATTATACACTTGAATTATTAACTTAGCACTAATTAAAACTTTAACATGTCCATGAGTTACTCATGGTTAGAGGATGTCGCGAAGGTTCATGACGTGGTGCCAGAGGAGGAGGCGTGACGCCTCCAATAGCACCCATGCCAGAGGGGTCCAACCCCCAAGGAGAAGAACAAGTCTTGAGCATGAGAATATTATCGCGCGAGAGGCATTGGGTCTGACAAGGTGCTTCCAAGGAAATGACATAGGCCTTGACTAACTGTCTGTACGGAGATAAG
>ML784486.1:180483-195856 GCA_009831015.1 Picea engelmannii
AGGAAGTTAGGAAATCATGAGGAGAACTACGCGACGCACGATTTGGAGTGGTTAGGCATCGTGTATGCCCTAAGTGTGTGGAGACACTACTTGATTGGAAGAAAATTTGAACTAAAAATGGACCACTTTGGTTTACAGTGCCTTTTTGCGCAACATGAATGGAACGCGCGGCAAAGGCATTGGTCAGAACTGCTTATCGATTACGATTTTGAGATTTCCTACTTAAAAGGAACAGTGAACAGATTGGCTAGTGCATTGAGTTGGAGACCACGTGTATTTTCAATGATACCTCTTCAAACAATTCTACGTGAAAGGATTCTAACTACAGTGCGGCACTGAATGGTATAAGAGGGTAAGGAATTTTCGGGCAAGACACCAGGTTGGTACCAAAATTGAGAGATATACAGTGGACAACGACAGATCTTTGAGATATAATAATTGACTTTACTTAAATCCCAACGACGAAGTGAGAAGCTTTGATCTTATGCAAAGCTCATAGAGCAGTGTACATGGCTCATCCAGGAGTCTTGAAGATGAGGAAATCCCTTAAGCCCTTATTCTTCTGGAATGGATAAAGGCGGATATCGTCAACTGCATGGATAGATGTCTAGAAGGTCGACAGGTGAAGGTTGAACATAGACATCCTGCAGGATTTCTACGGCCACCCACTATTCCAGAATTGAAATGGGAAGTCTTTTCGATGAAATTCATTGGGAAAATCGTCGCTGACGACAAGGAGGCATGACTCGAATTTTCGTGATAGTTGACACTCTGATGAAGAGTTCCCATTTTGACCCTGTGTGTACAATGCATCAAACGCCTAGTGTAGCTAGATTTTATATCAGCAAGATATTGAGACTGCCAGACATACCAGAGGATCATATCCGATCAAGGATCGGTGCTTACAGGACGATTGGACAAGTTTCTAAGAGGCCTTAGGAACCCCACTTAAATTTAGTACTGCGTATCACCTGGAGGTAGACGGGCAAACAGAATGAACGAACCAAACTTGGGAGGGTTGTGTTGTGTATGCGTGTGTTGGACCCACATAAAGGTTGGGAATAGTTCTTGCCACTAGTAGATTTGGCTTACAACAATAGCTATCAAGGCACCATTAGGATGGCGCCATGTGAGTTTCCTTATGGGCGACCGTGTCGAACGCCTTTGAGTTGGGATCGACTCGAGGATGGGGTCTCGGTAGGACCAGAAGTGATCCAAGATTTGAAGGAACAAATACAAACGATATGAAAGGGGATGGAAGAAGCGCAGGATCGGCATAAGGGCTTGTCGATGCGTAGCGCATCGACCATAATTATGAAGGTCCTAACGGCTAGTCCCACCTCAATCTTTGAGGTGTTGTGTGATGTTTATCTTGTATCTGTGTGTGACTTTAGGTCATTGATCCTATGTATGAGATTGATTGAGTTCTTGGCGGATGTTGGGCGAGGGTGTGCTCAAGGCGAAGCCAATCTGCCTTCTAGACCATCACATTCGATAGCTATGGCGTCGAACTGTCGATCGGGTCAAGGTCCAGTGGGACAATTATAGACCACACTCGGATACCTAGGAGGATGCATATGATATGCGTCAACAGTTTGCACTATTGCTAGAGATAGACATTTAGATATCGTCGGATACTTTATTTTTGCAATTGTATACTGTGAAACTTCAGGACGAAGTTTAAAACAAGAGGGGGTGTATGTAACATCCCGTTGTTGCGCGCACGTGATGTAACTTATTCTTTGATGACACTCTCATGCAAGTGATCTGATTCATTATATGATTGTTGCTTCGCTTATGGATTCTGATGATGAGATTTTGGATTATGATGTTATGTTATGTTATTTCTGTATAGACAGGTGTTATTGACTGGTTTCTCCTAGTGTGCAGGACTCCAAACAGATTGATGATTCCAATGGCATTTATGGACCTCCTTGGACTCCAGATCGAGTAAGGGAGTGGACTGTTATGGTTTGCATATTTTTGTTATTGCATATGTGACATATGACTAGTATATTATGATGTTGTTTTAGATCGCTAACATGTTCATTGATGGATGCAGGCTGACGATAGCTTGCTAATAAGACTCACATTTGGAGTAAAGGGGTCACGCATGAAAACAAAAGATATTGAGGGAGAGGTGTGGCAGCAATCCTGCCACAGCCTACTAGCACTCTCATCGTGGCTCGAACTATAGGTTAATGATTACCTAGTTCGAGAGATCCAGGATGTCATGAGGGCAGACTGTGATAGTCGCTCACGAAGATTCTAAAGGGCACGCAATAAGGCAGGGTCCTTATTCCTTAGAGGCCCTTAGTCTCCCACAAGGTCGCCCAACAGAGTATTGAATCCAAGGGCGGACGTCTACCAAAATCAATCAAAAGGCGAGTGGCACCCTTGGAGCACGTAGTGCGTCTTGAAGGGCACGTCGCATAGATGGAACTTGAATGAAGGTGAGTGGCACCCTTGGAGCACGTAGTGCGTCTTGAAGGGCACATTGTGGTTTTAAAATTGGTGAGTCAATGAACCTAGGTACCTAGAAAACAATATCTCGTTTTGACATGGTCAACCTTAAGACAATTGTTGCATGAGTAAAGTTTAAAAATTATAAAATTTCCCTTAAAAACAATTTTGTTGAGCCTAGTTGAATTTAAAGCCTAGGTCTAAGTAGGACATGAGAGCTAAAAAAATTAATTAAGCAAGTAATAAAGGGGGGATGAAGAAAATGGGGGTAAAAATAAAATTTAAAAATTTAATGGAGGATTAAATTATTTAAAAGATAAATTGTTGGCTAGTACAAACTTGCTAATTTAGAACTTAGACCAAAAAGGGGAAACTTAAATACAAAAGGGATGTGGAACATAGAAGGGAATATAGTCTAGAGAACTTCCTAATTTCGAACTCAAATAAGCTTTAAGAAACGCGTCAATCATTAAGGGAATGTAAGGGAATAAACGGACATCGAGAAGCGTTTTTAGGAACGTTTTTAGGTGGGTGAGGGAAATTGGCAAATTAAACTAATTAATTAAATGAATTCCTGGTGCAACTAAGGGGTCGTGTGACAAGTGTGTGGGGGAGAATTTTCCTAATTAATTTTTAATAAAGAGAATTTAATGTGCGTTTTGGCAACAAGTCACTAAGAAAACTCTATAAAAGAAATGGTAGAGGAGGGGAATGGATCACGTCTGGTAGGCGTAAGGTTACGCTGTCGATATTTTTCTTGACTGATTTTTCTTGTGGGAGTTGGGATGCCCAGCTTGACCTTGCGAGGCAAGCTAGGAGCTAGATTTTCTCTGGTTTTTGTGTGTGTGGCCCCTTTGCGGCTCGGGGGGCTCAAGAGGAAGAAGAGTACCCCTAGCGTTGGATGGGAGGTACCGGTGAGGTCTCAAGGATTAGCAAGCTCGAGGATGGGAGGATCACCAGTTGACGAAGAACATCTCCAAGCCCAGCTCACCGGTGGCGGTACTCTCATAGAGATTTATATCTATACTTGTAATTTTTATTGTATTTTTGCTTGATTGCAAGTCTTCTCCGATGCATTGGGAATTTTTTTCAATTATCTGTTGAATGATTTTATAGTTTTCTTTCGATCTTGGTTAGAGAGATTTATCTAGAAGGTATATATATATTTCATCAAAAAGAAACCATGGATATATATTTTATATTTGAACTAAATGTTGAAGGATTGTATGAGTTTTAGATTGTGGTTAGTGAGATTTTATCTAGAATATATATATAGTTTTCATTAAAAGAAACCTTGTATATATATTTTATATATTTTCATTAAAATGGAATCCTATATATATATTTATATTTGAACTATTTGTTGAAAGACTGTATGATTTTTAGACCGTGGTTAGAGAGATTTTATCTAGAATGTATATATAGTTTTCATTAGAAGAACTCATGTATATATATTTTATATATTTTCATTAAAAAGGAACCATGTATATGTATTTTTATTTGAATTATCTGTTGGAAGACTGAATGATTCTTAGATCGTGGTTAGAGAAATATTATCTAGAATCTCTACCTATTTCATTAAAAGGAACATGTATGTTTATTTTTACATAGATAACACGCAGTATTTAGGTTTCCATGCCGAGTGTTGTTTGGGAACCAGTGAGGTATACCCGAGAGAAACTATAAGTTGGGCGCAACATTTGTGTTAAGAACTACAAACTAAGCCCAAACCACCTTCTTGCTCCATCTCCTTTGTCTACAATGCGCAACTAGCTCTGTAATTACCCACCCGCGTGAGAGTGACTATTCCTGGGTCACCTAACCTTTTTGTTTTCCACCAGGACCCCAACCTGCAAAGCGCGCGAGCATTCATTTTAGTGGAAGGATTTATCCTCCCATGTTACATGTTATCACATGAAGTTTCCTTGGGTCTTTTATTCCTTAGGTTTTAATTTTTATCCTTTAGACTTTAGGTTTTCTTTATTTTTTCTTTTTGTGATTTTCTTAGGTTAGTCTAAACAAATAAAGTCTTGGATTTTGGCTCACTTTTGGCTCACACATAGATTTTAGCCTAGGTTCATTTATGGTTCATTTCTTTGACTCGCCTTTTGACTTGACACCAAGCATAATCGACCTCGTGATCCTAATGAATTGACATATCACTTGATCTGGATTATTTTCGGCATGAAATGAGAGCGGAGATATAATAAGGAAATGCACAGAGATATCGTGGATATCCAATAATATAACAGAAATGTATCAGAGATGCAACCATAAACACAGACATACAGTAATACTTGATTTCTATTAATGAAAGAAATGTACAGAGACTGTAAAAATACAGAGTGAAAGACTCGCTAGAATGGTGACAACTTATCTCTGAGAAGAGATGTGACAGCTACTCGCATTCGCAAGAAGATGATTACAATGAGGCTCTGAAGGCCTTTTTACAATAAACAGAAATGACAAAAACCCTAGACATCCAAAAACATAACCCTAGGAGATGAATTGCCAAAAGTCATGTGGGCACTGTTTGGGTAAGTTAGTACATCAACTTCCCGGGGTTGTAACTTTTGCATATGATCTCCGTTTTAGGTGCATGATAGCCCGTTGGAAAGGTATCATCGAGGAGATTCATTTTGGAGGAAATATTTAAGGAACTTCCATATTTCTCCTTGTTTTACCAAAAATTTCGTTTAGGGCCTCAAAATGGCCCCGGAAGTTAAAAACTGCTAAAAATAGTAAATTACCAAAATTGCCAAAAAATTGTTTTGAGCCAGTTGGAAAAGGTGGGTGGCCACCGATATCCACCTGGATCAATCCTCCCTCCTTAGGAAGCAATGGTCTCCAGTGTGTTGAGTGCCCGGGGGAGAGTGAAAAATGTTTGTTGAATCTGAAACTTGGTGAGTTGCTTGCCTTGCTAGAGATGTCGCGTTGCTTAGTTTGTGGAAGTCTGTCACGAACCTGTTGAGGTTGAGGTTGTTCAACAAGTCGAGGTACATGAGAGGGCAGTGTGCAGAAGGAATCTTTACGCTTTGTTGCAACCTTGTCGACCTGCTTCTGTTGGATAGAAGGTGCTTGGGGCGAGGTTGTAGTGGTTGCAATGTCCTTATGTTCCCCTTTTGAACAGATTGTGAAGAAGCTGAATTTTGTAGTATGAGATACTACCTTGCAGCATTATTTAGGTGGAATAGTAGTCAGAACTACCTTTGGTATTATGTTGAGATTACCCCCTAGAGAAACAATGACACTCTGGGGTCGAGACTCATAAATAGCATGGCGTCTCCACATATATGGTTGGACCAAAAGAACATCACAAACATCCAGTGGGGAAACATCGCATAATACCTCATCCTTGAAGGGTTGGATGTCATATGACAATTGACACTGTTGGTTGACACGAAGATCTCGTCCTTGGCAAAGCCACCTGATCTTGTATGGTTGCGGGTGTGTTGTTGTCGACAATCCCAACCGTTTGACGACCTCTGCTGAGATGAGTCTTCTGGTTTCCGCTATCAACAATAAAATGCAATGGGGTCCCCTTCACCCACATATGTGAATGAAAAAGGTGCTCCCCCTCTTCAGGATCTGTTGGTTCTTCTGGTTGAATTATTGTGGTCGCGACAATAGCAGTGGGGTTTGCGTCAACGATCTTTCCTTTACTAGTATTTTCAGAATCAGGGTTTGGCTCCTTGTCTTTTATCTCGGCCACCAATGACTGTTTTGAGCGACATTCATCAGTGTTATGCTAGGGGCTTTTGTGGAAATCGCACCATTTTTCGGTGTCCTTCTTTGTCTTCCCGTGACCCTTCTTTTCTTGTGGCTTGGACTGGTTTTTGGGAGATTGTTTGTTAGGGTCGTCTTTGTCATCCTTTGGTTGTTACGAATTTGCAGACCCGAACTCTCATTTGTTCTGGTGCTTAAATTTCTACTCGATTTTAACAACATATCGATAAGAAACACTGAGTGATGAGACATCCAGAAAATCCATTTCAGTTTGGATGTATCTGTGTAGAGCCCCACGGTATTTCAGAACCAAATGTCGTTCGGAGTCTTTGATACCCAGCTTGGTGCGCAAGGTATGGAAGGTATTGGTGAACTCTGGAACTGCTTGGCCCCTCTCTTATCGCAGTGTGTTCCATCTCATGTATTGGTCCTCATAGTTGCCAACAGGGTAATATTGTTCCTTTACCGCATCCACAAAAAAATCCCCAAGTGGGCTCGACCCCATATATTTCAGAATCCTCTATGGAACTTTGCTCCCAATAACTTTCCCACCAATGTTTGACATGGGGGAGAGATTTAAGGAGTGTGAAGGTGATCCTTTCCCTATCGAATACCACTGATCTGGATTATTTTTGGCATGAAATGAGAGCGGAGATATAATAAAGAAACGCACAGAGATATCGCAGATGTCTAATAATATAACAGAAATGTATCAGAGATGCAACCATAAACATAGAGATACAATAATAGATGATTTCTATTAATGAAAGAAATGTATAGACACTGTAAAAATACAAAGTGAAAGACTCACTAGAGTGGTGGCAACTTGTCTCTGAGAAGAGATGTGACAGCTACTCGCATTTGCAAGAAGATGATTACAATGAGGCTCTGAAGGCCTTTTTACAATAAACAAGAATTCCCAAAACCCTAGACATCCAAAAACCTAACCCTAGGAGATGAAGCGCCAAAAGTCACGTGGGCCTCATTTGGGTAAGTTAGTACATCAACTTCTCGGGATCGTAACTTTTGCATACGATCTTCGTTTTAGGCGCATGATAGCTCGTTGGAAAGGCATTATCAAGGAGATTCATTTTGGAGTAAATATCAAAGGAACTACCATATTTCTCCCCATTTTCCCAAAAACCTCGTTTAAGGCCTCTAAATGGCCCTGGAAGTTAAAAACTGCTAAAAATAGTAAATTACCAAAATTGCCAGAAAACTGTTTTGAGCAAGCTAGAAAAGGTGGGTGGCCACCGATATCCACCTGGATCATCACTCCATCCACTCATGCTCTTTATCCTTTCCATGTTTTCCATATGTCCATTAAGGGAGTCAAATCAAATTTTGAAAAGTGCGCTACCAACTCACTAGGAGTTACCGTAGCGTACCTTTGTCCTATGCTCTTTAGCATAATTTGCCATAATCAGCTTGCTAACTATTTAAGAATTTGATTTTTTCTCCCAAGCTCGGCACTGCTGAAATCACTAGTTCAGACCAGTTGCAGATTGTGCTATGAGATCGATTGTCAAATCTAAATTGGAGGTTGAGTAGCAGTTCCATAGCTTGTTGCAGATCCTCCATCATCAGCCACGAGCTCTAGGTACTCCATGAGTCTTTTCAGCTGCATGGAAAATTCTTAAGATACCCATGCCTCAGCTTTTGGTAGTGCCTGGCATTGCAAACTGCATCCTCTCTCATCCATTTTCATCTGTAGCTCTTCTTCCATAGACTTCACAGCCATTTGCCAACTGAATTTCACCTATTCTAGAGGTCAAGCCATTTTGCTTCTGAATATTGAATGCCCATTCATTCTCTTGGCCCTTGTGTCCACACTGCACTACAAAAAATCACTGCTAAAACTATGCTACATATCCCCTGTTTGAGTATTGCATTTTGTTTGGATTTGTCAGTGCTATCTTCTGTATTCAAAGATCCATGCATTAGCCTCTTTTATTCACTATGTCATCATTCGTTTATCTTAAGATCTGCTGGAAGTAAGGAGAATAACAATCCCTGCCTTTTAAAGCTTTGATGACCATTGTATGGTGGCATAAAACTGAGTAGTACATCCCTGCATACCCTTCCTCAAAGTTTCTTTCTCTCAATTTTAAAATCAAAGCCATCAAACCAGTCTATTGTTAATTCAAAGTGAGTTGGAGGAAAATCCTTGAGAGAGAGCAACCATTAGCCACTGTCAATTCTCATTGATCTTTGCCTCTGTCTGGTTCCTTTACCCCTCATTACATCAGAGCCTTTGATCCCCTATTTATATCCATGGAGACACCTTAAAGAAAGAAGTCTCACAAGGGAGGGAGTGTGGTCAGGACTAAACCTTCTGGCATGCACTTGTTTGATGTTGACTAGCCAATGGTTAGGGAGGTTTTCCAAAGGGTTGGTTGCCTCTCTTTTTTCCAAAACATGCAGAGGAGACACCCTTGAGTAGCAAGGTAGTTTGCATTACACTTTGATGGCATTAGGACCAAGGTGGGAAACCTTAAGTTTGAGGTATCTGGCGTCTCTATTGCAGCATCTACTGAGATACCTAATACTGGTGAGAAGTGGTTCAAATCTATGATCCTCAATGTTGCCTTATCCAAGGACTTCCTCAAACCAGACTATCAAATAGACAGTTTTTCTAAGGGAGTGCATAGGAGCCACCTAGTTGAAGGCTTTGATAAAATGTTGAATATCATCCAAAGATATTTTACATGTGAGGGAAGGTTTAACATGTTATACCAGTATCATATAAATCTCTTGCTACATTTCACTGGTAAGGATGCAATGAATATCTCTTTTTATCTTTTGAGGAGCATGGGAAAGATGTCTGATAGAGTCCAAGCTAAGTCCAAGGTTGTGGACACTAGTGTCTTTCACTCTGGGTTGATTAGGATGTTGGTGATGGAAGAGTTGAAGAAAAGGAACATTCCTTGGGAACAATCCATTGTTTATGCCCATATGTAGCTAGAGATATCATCTACCCCTCAATCTAGGATGCAAATCCCTTTGCCATCTAGTAGTGTTGCCCCAACAAGAAAAAGCAGGAAGAGAAAAATAAAACCCTCTACTCAAGACAAAGAAACCCCCAAGGAAGTTGAAGAAGAGGAGAGGGAGGTTCATCACTCTCCACAGAGAGATTTTTCACCTCCTCATGCACCTGAATTGGAAGAAGTCTTTTCATCCACCAAAACCATAGCCAACGGGAGAAGGAAGTTGCATTTACCTTCACCTGCTCCAGCAGCTAAGATTAGAATCAGGAAGCCTTTTACTAGATCATCAGCCCTCAAGGAAGTTGTTGAAGCAGAAGTCTTACCCAAGGCTTCAGTTCCAATGAAAGAGAAAAATAAGGGTAAAGGCATTGAGAAGCTTATTGAGGTGATAGACAGAGCCTCTGTTCAGCAAAAAGATAAAGGTAAAAGCATTAAGAAACCTATTGAGGTGATTAACATCAACACTCCACCTAGTAATCCCACTTTCAAAAGATTGATCAGACAACTCAGGGAGGCTAGGAAAGAGGTTGCTCATTTGAAGGTAGAAAGTTTGACTGAGAGAAGAAATATGAAAGAACTCATGGACATGTATAGTGAAACTCTTGACTGGCAAGGTTTTCAGCAAGAAGAACCATGCCTCTACATAGGCAGCTTAAGACCCTGTACAAGCAAAACATAAGCTTTCAGTCCCAAAACAGAAAGCTCAAGGAGGAATTGCAGCATTTTAAGGATGAACTGGCATAGAGGAACTTAAATGTTCTAGTACAAGCTGCAATTGAAAGAGATGAACCTGCAGTCAAGAGAAGTATCCCTGCAAAGGAAAAAGATGATGCTATGAAAGAGGGAAGCTCTCCTGCAACAAGGAGGAGTGCTAGATTGATGAATTAGTTAGGGGATGAAAGATCCATTTTTGTGGGTGGTATCTTTTTGCAAGTGTGAAATGATCAAGGAAGTATAATTTTTTCCACCTATACATGCATCTACAGGCTCCTAGTCCATCAGCTAAGTTTTTTGTGTTTTTGAAGGATTGGTCTCATCACACAGAAAAAACACAGACATTATGTAGCACCATGGCGCTACAGAATCGTCTATATAGTATGGTTTGCAAGTGCGCTACCTAAGGTTGTATGAAATCTGAAAAACTATCTTAACAATGGTGCTACCGAATCTGCAGAGTTAGCATAGGAGTGGCGCTACCGAATCTGCAGAGTTATTTTAGGAGGGGAGCTGTGGAAATTGCACAGTCATTACACAGGAGTGGCGCTACAGAAACTGCAGACCTGTTTTAGGAGTCATGCTACGAAATCTGCAGAGTTATTTCAGAGGAAGTGCTACCGAATCTGCAGAGTTGTTTTGCAAAGGGTGCTACGGAATTGGCTACCAAATGTGCTACAAAATGGCGCTACGAACTGGCCCTTGCAGTTAAAGGTTCGAATTCATGACTCCTTCTTGATTGTTGATGATGTGGAGAGAAGAAAGGATCACAGGTGGCAGCATAGAAGCAACATACGACCATTGAAGGACACTTGGCACTGAAAAGGAATGTGCCTAAGCTAGGAGACATGTCATTTAATTCTTGTTGGAGAGGTTTCCAACATGGCTCCTCAATTGTAGCAGTTTGTTAAGATATGTTAGCACAGGTGTTGGGATTTTAGTTATTTTGGAGAATCCTAGGATAGGAAGGGAAGCTCACACCTCTATTTGTTGCCTTTCCTATTTTGATTAAAAATACATCTTCTAAATGATTAGAGAGGTTTGAATGGTTGAGCAGGGCTCGTTGATTTTAATATTTTGACCAAGTAAGTTGTTCTCTGGTTATGTATTGGACTTGAGACATTTTGATCAATAGAATTCAGTTTCTTTTTACATCATCTTGTTGCCTCTTATGTTGAAATACTCATGATTGGATGATCCATATGAGATGTTGTAGTTGTGTTATGATGAATGTTTGATTATAATACCGCTATGAATGTTTTTCAGTGTTCTTAACTTTAAGTTCAAGAAGTTCTTGTGACTGAGTTGTTCTTCCCTTGGTTGCTTGAAGACCTTATGTCAATAGCAGACCTTTACACCTTCCTCACTAAGTCTTCCTCCTATTCAGTTTTACTCCAAATCATTAACTGAAGTTAATCAAGACCTCATTTGCTTATTCATGCTAGCCCAGATTTCTGAGTTAAAATATTCTTATTCCGAGTTTTGTCTATTTGACCTTGAATCACTCATTTACATTTACAAATATTTTGATGGGTATTGGGCTTATCCTCTTTGCAATCTGAGGGTGATTCTCAGTGCTAACATTACCCACAGGGCACCCGATGCATTACCTAAAACTTGGATAAAACGCATCTTTACCAAGAAACGAAGAGACAGGAATCTGGTTCTGATTGGGTCTTCTGATATCTCAGTGATCTACCTCTGCTAAGTAGGAGACTTACCTTCAAATGTTTGTCTCGAATCCTCCTGGAACAGATATGGGCATGTTGAAGCCACCTTGGATTCGAAGGCAAACGGTTAGCAAGACTGCCTACCTGCATGCACAGTCAATAACATGTTGACCATGCGTTTACTCGTTATTCCCACGCCGAATCTACCTCCATCCCCTCCACTTTCGGCGTCGCCGACACACACGCCTAGAGCTGTGTCGGGGCACTTCGCCACACTAGTTGTAAGCTCATGTCCTTACTCCGCCACTCACTCTCCTATTCTGGGGCGTCACATTACTCGGCATCTGATTCCACCAATATCCTGGGTGTAGAGTCTTGTTGGCCTGATAATCTCGTTGGTAGATACCTTTAAGTTGAGAGCGGACTTAGGAAGGCGTTCAATTAGTGAGTGGATTTATTCCGTTTATAGGTGTAATTCGGTGATCCCTTTATGAGCTTGGCGTAATTTTTGCTCCTTCCCTGTGTATCATTAATGTGATCTTCTTCTTTTTTTAAAGAATTTCTTGTTTTTACAATAATGTGTTATAATACTGATTATTTTTAGAATAGAGTTGTTATGTAAGTCATAAAAGGATAAAGGTTCACGGATCCTTCCGAGAGATTAATTTTATGGCTTTGTTTTTGAAAAATAAATTATTTCCTTTATATCACCGCTTGCTTTTTTTTACTTAAAATTTTAAACTACTTACGCGTTGCTCGAGACCTTTTATTTTTCCCTTCTTTTAACTGTACGCAGTAAGCTCGACAAGGCTTCCTTATTGAATCCTAAATGAATGGATGATTCTTAGCATTTAGTGCTAGAATCCTAACTGTTAGGACATTTCCTTGCATGCATTTTCTTCCAAAAATCAACCATACCCTTTTTAGATCAGATGTTACCATTTTTATTATAAAAAATTCCAGATCAAATGTTTAGATTACCTTTAACTACCCTTCCTTAATCGCCCTTACTCTTCTTGGATGACAAGGGTTATATCCGTGTGTGACTTATTCATGCCATTATCGATACTTGATCCAAGATAATTTGCGTATGAAAGTCTTAAAGTAGGTAACAGAATCCTTAGGTAATAGTCCTATATTAATTAAATGATATTAATTAATTTATCTTTGGCTACTTAATGTTAGAAATTTAATTATGAGTAGTTTCTAATAATCATCTGATGATAGAAATTTAAGAACGAATTCATGAGCTTGCTCAGCTTGAGATTTTTTTAAAAACTTATCCTTAATCATGCACAACTGGGCCAAGATTTTGTCCTTAGTTTACTTGACCTTCCTTACCATCTCATACTACTCTAATTGGGATTCACCCCCTTAAAAAATACCTTATGCTTGGTCCTATTGCTTATTTAAATTGAATCTAAGTGATCATATTCTCAGTGCCTAAAGAGAAGGGCATAGGATTGACTAAGTTCTGGATCTCTCGTGCCTGTAAAAATAAATGATTACCTTACGACATGGATTTCGCCGGACTAAATAATTAATTTAATGTACGCTTGAGTTGATGGTGATGTAATCTTAACTCGGTATTTCGATCCCTCGCGCGTCTTGAAAAATAAATACGTTGCCACTTGCGCCTTATAATAATGTTGTCATAAGGTTAATTGTTAAATCGTTCTCTTGTGCCTTGTTATTTAAGGTTGACATCTCTTACGTCATGAATTATTCATGTGTAATGGAAGGATTTATTGAATAGAATGCTCGCGCGCAGCTCATTAATGAGATATATGACAAGTGGTGAAATTAGACTCCTTGCACGCACTGAACTTAATGTGATGTTTGAGGTTTAGATGTTGGACTTCTCGCGCGAATGGAATTTAAGGACCAGAATGAGGGTTTTAGACTTTATTCTCCTTACGCGAAATGAATTGTATTACAACGGATGTTGCCCTTGTGATTGGGATCTGCGTCACGAATATAACTAATGATTGCTTGTGTGCCTGGGATTTTTAGAGGTCGATGATGTGTTAAGCGAACGGTTACTCGCGCGCCATGTGTAATTATGGAATAGGATTGATGGGATGATGAAGTTGACTATCGTTGATGTTGCTAATTGTGGTGATGCCTTAGATTTTCCTAACACAACATTAAAGAAAAAAAAATTACTTGTGATGTGTCGCTTTTGTTGTCGTAACGACGAGGTCATTATAGGAAGCCCCTACATGTACATGAGGGATGGAATCTTCATGAGGATATCAAATCAATGTCGCTTGATCATGGATGGGAAAGTTTTCATCATTATTACACATAAAGGTAAATCCAAGCTTTCTCTAGTAAGTGCTAACCAAGCCAAGAAATTGATCGGTTCTAGTAGGAAGTTTGTATTGATTTTCTTAAGAGAGAATCAACCAAGTCATGAATCAATAAAAGTAAAGATATATCTGGAGGGATGTACTAAAGAGAAAAAATGTTGGTAGGAGGACTTGTTTCAAGCATATAGATAAATTGTTTAGAAGTTTAAGGGGTTACCACCTTACAGGGAAATGGATCAATGAGATATATTTGTTGCTCGACTCCCCATTTCCAAATATTGGATTGCATAGATAGTCTGTCTTAGAAGTAGTTGAAGTGAAGAAAAAAATGTAGCAGTTGTTGGAGCAAGCAGTAATTCAACCAAAAATTTCACCTTGTGGGTCACCTATAATCATAGTACCCCGATAAAGATGGGACTTGGTGAATCTATATCGACTATAGAGTTTTGAAGAAGATCATCCTCAGAATCAGTACCCTCTGTGCAAGATTGATGATTTGTTAGATTGGTTGCACCATGTTAAGTAATTCACCAAGTTGGAACTCAAATTGGGATACCACCATGTATGATTTAAAGAAGAAAACACCTGGAAGACCACCTTCAAGACAAGGCAATGTCTATATGAATGGTTGGTAATGAATTTTGGTTTATGTAATGCACCATCTACATTTATGCATTTGATGAATGATGTATTACATCCCTTTCTAGATTCATTTGTGATAATGTACTTAGATTATATACTAGTTATAGATCTACATGGAAAGAGCATATACCACATCTCAAGCATGTGTTGGAGACTCTGAAAAAGAATCAATTATTGGCTAACCTTAATAAATGTGAGTTTTCCTAGTAGTTATTGGTGTATTTAGGGTATGTGATTAGTGGAGGGGAACTCAAGATGGAGTCCATCCTCAACTGGCTAGTTCCTACTAATATCATTGAAGTTAGGAGCTTCATTGGGGCAACAAAACACGTATGAAATTTCATAGCATAATTTTCAGCTATAGTTGTATCAGTTCATGCCACAACAACCAGTGGTAAGAGTTTTCAATGGGGAAAGAATAATCATAAATCTTTTGATGAGATGAAATGGAAGATCAATCAATCACTAGTTCTTGCATTGGCTAACTTGTAGAATCCTTTCGAAGTGGAGATGGATGCAAGTGGATATGCTATGGCATCGATCTTGATGCAAGGAGGTAAGCCAATATGGTGTCATTCTGAAATATTTCATGGTGGAGTCCAAAACTACCCTACAAATGATAAGGAACTTTATTCCCTGGTTCAAATTGTTAAGGAGTGGAAGTGTTATTTGATGGGAAAGGAACTCATTATCCACATTGATCAACAACCAATGCAGTTTTTCAGGCCAAGGGTAAGCTTCAACAAACTATACACTACAAGTGGATGGGGTTTTTGTAATAGTTTTATCTAGCCATCAAATATGAGAAGGGTAGCACTAAAAACTCAGCAACCATGATTTCAAGGCCACCCACATCCAA
>ML784486.1:195956-208442 GCA_009831015.1 Picea engelmannii
CTCTTCAGGATCTGTTGGTTCTTCTGGTTGAATTATTGTGGTCGCGACAATAGCAGTGGGGTTTGCGTCAACGATCTTTCCTTTACTAGTATTTTCAGAATCAGGGTTTGGCTCCTTGTCTTTTATCTCGGCCACCAATGACTATTTTGAGCGACATTCATCAGTGTTCTGCTAGGGGATTTTGTGGAAATCGCACCATTTTCCGGTGTCCTTCTTTGTCTTCCCGTGACCCTTCTTTTCTTATGGCTTGGAATGGTTTTTGGGAGATTGTTTGTTAGGGTCGTCTTTGTCATCCTTTGGTTGTTACGAATTTGCAGACCCGAACTCTCATTTGTTCTGGTGCTTAAATTTCTACTCGATTTTAACAACATATCGATAAGCAACACTGAGTGATGAGACATCCAGAAAATCCATTTCAGTTTGGATATATCTGTGTAGAGCCCCACGGTATTTCAGAACCAAATGTCGTTCGGAGTCTTTGATACCCAGCTTGGTGCGCAAGGTATGGAAGGTATTGGTGAACTCTGGAACTGCTTGGCCCCTCTCTTATCACAGTGTGTTCCATCTCATGTATTGGTCCTCATAGTTGCCAACAGGGTAATATTGTTCCTTTACCGCATCCACAAAAAAATCCCCAGGTGGGCTCGACCCCATATATTTCAGACTCCTCTGTGGAACTTTGCTCCCAATAACTTTCCCACCAATGTTTGACATGGGGGAGAGATTTAAGGAGTGCGAATGTGATCCTTTCCCTATCGAATACCACTGATCTGGATTATTTTTTGCATGAAATGAGAGCGGAGATATAATAAAGAAACGCACAGAGATATCGTGGATGTCTAATAATATAACAGAAATGTATCAGAGATGCAACCATAAACACAGAGATACAATAATAGATGATTTCTATTAATGAAAGAAATGTATAGACACTGTAAAAATACAAAGTGAAAGACTCACTAGAATGGTGGCAACTTGTCTCTGAGAAGAGATGTGACGGCTACTCGCATTTGCAAGAAGATGATTACAATGAGGCTCTGAAGGCCTTTTTACAATAAACAAGAATGCCCAAAACCCTAGACATCCAAAAACCTAACCCTAGGAGATGAAGCGCCAAAAGTCACGTGGGCCCCATTTGGGTAAGTTAGTACATCAACTTCCCGGGATCGTAACTTTTGCATACGATCTTCGTTTTAGGCGCATGATAGCTCGTTGGAAAGGCATTATCAAGGAGATTCATTTTGGAGTAAATATCAAAGGAACTACCATATTTCTCCCCATTTTCCCAAAAACCTCGTTTAGGGCCTCTAAATGGCCCCGGAAGTTAAAAACTGCTAAAAATAGTAAATTACCAAAATTGCCAAAAAACTGTTTTGAGCAAGCTAGAAAAGGTGGGTGGCCACCGATATCCACCTGGATCATCACTCCATCCACTCATGCTCTTTATCCTTTCCATGTTTTCCATATGTCCATTAAGGGAGTCAAATCAAATTTTGAAAAGTTCGCTGCCAACTCACTAGGAGTTACCGTAGCGCACCTTTATCATATGCTCTTTACCATAATTCGCCATAATCAACTTGCTAACTATTTAAGAATTTGATTTTTTCTCCCAAGCTCGGCACTGCTGAAATCACTAGTTCAGACCAGTTGCAAATTGTGCTATGAGATCAATTTTTAAAGATAAATTGGAGGTTGAGTAGCAGTTCCATAGCTTGTTGCAGATCCTCCATCATCAGCCACGAGCTCTAGGTACTCCATGAGTCTTTTCAGCTGCATGGAAAATTCTTAATATACCCATGCCTCAGCTTTTGGTAGTGCCTGGCACTGCAAACTGCATCCTCTCTCATCCATTTTCATCTGTAGCTCTTCTTCCATAGACTTCATAGCCATTTGCCAACTGAATTTCACCTATTCTAGAGGTCAAGCCATTTTGCTTCTGAATATTGAATGCCCATTCATTCTCTTGGCCCTTGTGTCCACACTGCACTACAAAAAATCACTGCTAAAACTATGCTACATATCCCCTGTTTGAGTATTGCATTTTGTTTGGATTTGTCAGTGCTATCTTCTGTATTCAAAGATCCATGCATTAGCCTCTTTTATTCACTATGTCATCATTCGTTTATCTTAAGATCTGCTGGAAGTAAGGAGAATAACAATCCCTGCCTTTTAAAGCTTTGATGACCATTGTATGGTGGCATAAAACTGAGTAGTACATCCCTGCATACCCTTCCTCAAAGTTTCTTTCTCTCAATTTTAAAATCAAAGCCATCAAACCAGTCTATTGTTAATTCAAAGTGAGTTGGAGGAAAATCCTTGAGAGAGAGCAACCATTAGCCACTGTCAATTCTCATTGATCTTTGCCTCTGTCTGGTTCCTTTACCCCTCATTACATCAGAGCCTTTGATCCCCTATTTATATCCATGGAGACACCTTAAAGAAAGAAGTCTCACAAGGGAGGGAGTGTGGTCAGGACTAAACCTTCTGGCATGCACTTGTTTGATGTTGACTAGCCAATGGTTAGGGAGGTTTTCCAAAGGGTTGGTTGCCTCTCTTTTTTCCAAAACATGCAGAGGAGACACCCTTGAGTAGCAAGGTAGTTTGCATTACACTTTGATGGCATTAGGACCAAGGTGGGAAACCTTAAGTTTGAGGTATCTGGCGTCTCTATTGCAGCATCTACTGAGATACCTAATACTGGTGAGAAGTGGTTCAAATCTATGATCCTCAATGTTGCCTTATCCAAGGACTTCCTCAAACCAGACTATCAAATAGACAGTTTTTCTAAGGGAGTGCATAGGAGCCACCTAGTTGAAGGCTTTGATAAAATGTTGAATATCATCCAAAGATATTTTACATGTGAGGGAAGGTTTAACATGTTATACCAGTATCATATAAATCTCTTGCTACATTTCACTGGTAAGGATGCAATGAATATCTCTTTTTATCTTTTGAGGAGCATGGGAAAGATGTCTGATAGAGTCCAAGCTAAGTCCAAGGTTGTGGACACTAGTGTCTTTCACTCTGGGTTGATTAGGATGTTGGTGATGGAAGAGTTGAAGAAAAGGAACATTCCTTGGGAACAATCCATTGTTTATGCCCATATGTAGCTAGAGATATCATCTACCCCTCAATCTAGGATGCAAATCCCTTTGCCATCTAGTAGTGTTGCCCCAACAAGAAAAAGCAGGAAGAGAAAAATAAAACCCTCTACTCAAGACAAAGAAACCCCCAAGGAAGTTGAAGAAGAGGAGAGGGAGGTTCATCACTCTCCACAGAGAGATTTTTCACCTCCTCATGCACCTGAATTGGAAGAAGTCTTTTCATCCACCAAAACCATAGCCAACGGGAGAAGGAAGTTGCATTTACCTTCACCTGCTCCAGCAGCTAAGATTAGAATCAGGAAGCCTTTTACTAGATCATCAGCCCTCAAGGAAGTTGTTGAAGCAGAAGTCTTACCCAAGGCTTCAGTTCCAATGAAAGAGAAAAATAAGGGTAAAGGCATTGAGAAGCTTATTGAGGTGATAGACAGAGCCTCTGTTCAGCAAAAAGATAAAGGTAAAAGCATTAAGAAACCTATTGAGGTGATTAACATCAACACTCCACCTAGTAATCCCACTTTCAAAAGATTGATCAGACAACTCAGGGAGGCTAGGAAAGAGGTTGCTCATTTGAAGGTAGAAAGTTTGACTGAGAGAAGAAATATGAAAGAACTCATGGACATGTATAGTGAAACTCTTGACTGGCAAGGTTTTCAGCAAGAAGAACCATGCCTCTACATAGGCAGCTTAAGACCCTGTACAAGCAAAACATAAGCTTTCAGTCCCAAAACAGAAAGCTCAAGGAGGAATTGCAGCATTTTAAGGATGAACTGGCATAGAGGAACTTAAATGTTCTAGTACAAGCTGCAATTGAAAGAGATGAACCTGCAGTCAAGAGAAGTATCCCTGCAAAGGAAAAAGATGATGCTATGAAAGAGGGAAGCTCTCCTGCAACAAGGAGGAGTGCTAGATTGATGAATTAGTTAGGGGATGAAAGATCCATTTTTGTGGGTGGTATCTTTTTGCAAGTGTGAAATGATCAAGGAAGTATAATTTTTTCCACCTATACATGCATCTACAGGCTCCTAGTCCATCAGCTAAGTTTTTTGTGTTTTTGAAGGATTGGTCTCATCACACAGAAAAAACACAGACATTATGTAGCACCATGGCGCTACAGAATCGTCTATATAGTATGGTTTGCAAGTGCGCTACCTAAGGTTGTATGAAATCTGAAAAACTATCTTAACAATGGTGCTACCGAATCTGCAGAGTTAGCATAGGAGTGGCGCTACCGAATCTGCAGAGTTATTTTAGGAGGGGAGCTGTGGAAATTGCACAGTCATTACACAGGAGTGGCGCTACAGAAACTGCAGACCTGTTTTAGGAGTCATGCTACGAAATCTGCAGAGTTATTTCAGAGGAAGTGCTACCGAATCTGCAGAGTTGTTTTGCAAAGGGTGCTACGGAATTGGCTACCAAATGTGCTACAAAATGGCGCTACGAACTGGCCCTTGCAGTTAAAGGTTCGAATTCATGACTCCTTCTTGATTGTTGATGATGTGGAGAGAAGAAAGGATCACAGGTGGCAGCATAGAAGCAACATACGACCATTGAAGGACACTTGGCACTGAAAAGGAATGTGCCTAAGCTAGGAGACATGTCATTTAATTCTTGTTGGAGAGGTTTCCAACATGGCTCCTCAATTGTAGCAGTTTGTTAAGATATGTTAGCACAGGTGTTGGGATTTTAGTTATTTTGGAGAATCCTAGGATAGGAAGGGAAGCTCACACCTCTATTTGTTGCCTTTCCTATTTTGATTAAAAATACATCTTCTAAATGATTAGAGAGGTTTGAATGGTTGAGCAGGGCTCGTTGATTTTAATATTTTGACCAAGTAAGTTGTTCTCTGGTTATGTATTGGACTTGAGACATTTTGATCAATAGAATTCAGTTTCTTTTTACATCATCTTGTTGCCTCTTATGTTGAAATACTCATGATTGGATGATCCATATGAGATGTTGTAGTTGTGTTATGATGAATGTTTGATTATAATACCGCTATGAATGTTTTTCAGTGTTCTTAACTTTAAGTTCAAGAAGTTCTTGTGACTGAGTTGTTCTTCCCTTGGTTGCTTGAAGACCTTATGTCAATAGCAGACCTTTACACCTTCCTCACTAAGTCTTCCTCCTATTCAGTTTTACTCCAAATCATTAACTGAAGTTAATCAAGACCTCATTTGCTTATTCATGCTAGCCCAGATTTCTGAGTTAAAATATTCTTATTCCGAGTTTTGTCTATTTGACCTTGAATCACTCATTTACATTTACAAATATTTTGATGGGTATTGGGCTTATCCTCTTTGCAATCTGAGGGTGATTCTCAGTGCTAACATTACCCACAGGGCACCCGATGCATTACCTAAAACTTGGATAAAACGCATCTTTACCAAGAAACGAAGAGACAGGAATCTGGTTCTGATTGGGTCTTCTGATATCTCAGTGATCTACCTCTGCTAAGTAGGAGACTTACCTTCAAATGTTTGTCTCGAATCCTCCTGGAACAGATATGGGCATGTTGAAGCCACCTTGGATTCGAAGGCAAACGGTTAGCAAGACTGCCTACCTGCATGCACAGTCAATAACATGTTGACCATGCGTTTACTCGTTATTCCCACGCCGAATCTACCTCCATCCCCTCCACTTTCGGCGTCGCCGACACACACGCCTAGAGCTGTGTCGGGGCACTTCGCCACACTAGTTGTAAGCTCATGTCCTTACTCCGCCACTCACTCTCCTATTCTGGGGCGTCACATTACTCGGCATCTGATTCCACCAATATCCTGGGTGTAGAGTCTTGTTGGCCTGATAATCTCGTTGGTAGATACCTTTAAGTTGAGAGCGGACTTAGGAAGGCGTTCAATTAGTGAGTGGATTTATTCCGTTTATAGGTGTAATTCGGTGATCCCTTTATGAGCTTGGCGTAATTTTTGCTCCTTCCCTGTGTATCATTAATGTGATCTTCTTCTTTTTTTAAAGAATTTCTTGTTTTTACAATAATGTGTTATAATACTGATTATTTTTAGAATAGAGTTGTTATGTAAGTCATAAAAGGATAAAGGTTCACGGATCCTTCCGAGAGATTAATTTTATGGCTTTGTTTTTGAAAAATAAATTATTTCCTTTATATCACCGCTTGCTTTTTTTTACTTAAAATTTTAAACTACTTACGCGTTGCTCGAGACCTTTTATTTTTCCCTTCTTTTAACTGTACGCAGTAAGCTCGACAAGGCTTCCTTATTGAATCCTAAATGAATGGATGATTCTTAGCATTTAGTGCTAGAATCCTAACTGTTAGGACATTTCCTTGCATGCATTTTCTTCCAAAAATCAACCATACCCTTTTTAGATCAGATGTTACCATTTTTATTATAAAAAATTCCAGATCAAATGTTTAGATTACCTTTAACTACCCTTCCTTAATCGCCCTTACTCTTCTTGGATGACAAGGGTTATATCCGTGTGTGACTTATTCATGCCATTATCGATACTTGATCCAAGATAATTTGCGTATGAAAGTCTTAAAGTAGGTAACAGAATCCTTAGGTAATAGTCCTATATTAATTAAATGATATTAATTAATTTATCTTTGGCTACTTAATGTTAGAAATTTAATTATGAGTAGTTTCTAATAATCATCTGATGATAGAAATTTAAGAACGAATTCATGAGCTTGCTCAGCTTGAGATTTTTTTAAAAACTTATCCTTAATCATGCACAACTGGGCCAAGATTTTGTCCTTAGTTTACTTGACCTTCCTTACCATCTCATACTACTCTAATTGGGATTCACCCCCTTAAAAAATACCTTATGCTTGGTCCTATTGCTTATTTAAATTGAATCTAAGTGATCATATTCTCAGTGCCTAAAGAGAAGGGCATAGGATTGACTAAGTTCTGGATCTCTCGTGCCTGTAAAAATAAATGATTACCTTACGACATGGATTTCGCCGGACTAAATAATTAATTTAATGTACGCTTGAGTTGATGGTGATGTAATCTTAACTCGGTATTTCGATCCCTCGCGCGTCTTGAAAAATAAATACGTTGCCACTTGCGCCTTATAATAATGTTGTCATAAGGTTAATTGTTAAATCGTTCTCTTGTGCCTTGTTATTTAAGGTTGACATCTCTTACGTCATGAATTATTCATGTGTAATGGAAGGATTTATTGAATAGAATGCTCGCGCGCAGCTCATTAATGAGATATATGACAAGTGGTGAAATTAGACTCCTTGCACGCACTGAACTTAATGTGATGTTTGAGGTTTAGATGTTGGACTTCTCGCGCGAATGGAATTTAAGGACCAGAATGAGGGTTTTAGACTTTATTCTCCTTACGCGAAATGAATTGTATTACAACGGATGTTGCCCTTGTGATTGGGATCTGCGTCACGAATATAACTAATGATTGCTTGTGTGCCTGGGATTTTTAGAGGTCGATGATGTGTTAAGCGAACGGTTACTCGCGCGCCATGTGTAATTATGGAATAGGATTGATGGGATGATGAAGTTGACTATCGTTGATGTTGCTAATTGTGGTGATGCCTTAGATTTTCCTAACACAACATTAAAGAAAAAAAAATTACTTGTGATGTGTCGCTTTTGTTGTCGTAACGACGAGGTCATTATAGGAAGCCCCTACATGTACATGAGGGATGGAATCTTCATGAGGATATCAAATCAATGTCGCTTGATCATGGATGGGAAAGTTTTCATCATTATTACACATAAAGGTAAATCCAAGCTTTCTCTAGTAAGTGCTAACCAAGCCAAGAAATTGATCGGTTCTAGTAGGAAGTTTGTATTGATTTTCTTAAGAGAGAATCAACCAAGTCATGAATCAATAAAAGTAAAGATATATCTGGAGGGATGTACTAAAGAGAAAAAATGTTGGTAGGAGGACTTGTTTCAAGCATATAGATAAATTGTTTAGAAGTTTAAGGGGTTACCACCTTACAGGGAAATGGATCAATGAGATATATTTGTTGCTCGACTCCCCATTTCCAAATATTGGATTGCATAGATAGTCTGTCTTAGAAGTAGTTGAAGTGAAGAAAAAAATGTAGCAGTTGTTGGAGCAAGCAGTAATTCAACCAAAAATTTCACCTTGTGGGTCACCTATAATCATAGTACCCCGATAAAGATGGGACTTGGTGAATCTATATCGACTATAGAGTTTTGAAGAAGATCATCCTCAGAATCAGTACCCTCTGTGCAAGATTGATGATTTGTTAGATTGGTTGCACCATGTTAAGTAATTCACCAAGTTGGAACTCAAATTGGGATACCACCATGTATGATTTAAAGAAGAAAACACCTGGAAGACCACCTTCAAGACAAGGCAATGTCTATATGAATGGTTGGTAATGAATTTTGGTTTATGTAATGCACCATCTACATTTATGCATTTGATGAATGATGTATTACATCCCTTTCTAGATTCATTTGTGATAATGTACTTAGATTATATACTAGTTATAGATCTACATGGAAAGAGCATATACCACATCTCAAGCATGTGTTGGAGACTCTGAAAAAGAATCAATTATTGGCTAACCTTAATAAATGTGAGTTTTCCTAGTAGTTATTGGTGTATTTAGGGTATGTGATTAGTGGAGGGGAACTCAAGATGGAGTCCATCCTCAACTGGCTAGTTCCTACTAATATCATTGAAGTTAGGAGCTTCATTGGGGCAACAAAACACGTATGAAATTTCATAGCATAATTTTCAGCTATAGTTGTATCAGTTCATGCCACAACAACCAGTGGTAAGAGTTTTCAATGGGGAAAGAATAATCATAAATCTTTTGATGAGATGAAATGGAAGATCAATCAATCACTAGTTCTTGCATTGGCTAACTTGTAGAATCCTTTCGAAGTGGAGATGGATGCAAGTGGATATGCTATGGCATCGATCTTGATGCAAGGAGGTAAGCCAATATGGTGTCATTCTGAAATATTTCATGGTGGAGTCCAAAACTACCCTACAAATGATAAGGAACTTTATTCCCTGGTTCAAATTGTTAAGGAGTGGAAGTGTTATTTGATGGGAAAGGAACTCATTATCCACATTGATCAACAACCAATGCAGTTTTTCAGGCCAAGGGTAAGCTTCAACAAACTATACACTACAAGTGGATGGGGTTTTTGTAATAGTTTTATCTAGCCATCAAATATGAGAAGGGTAGCACTAAAAACTCAGCAACCATGATTTCAAGGCCACCCACATCCAAKATTACAGCTTTGGGAATTCTTATGCACATAGATCCTTTTACCCATGATGCATATAAAGAAGCATACACAAAATATGAGGACTTTAAAGAGGTGTTTCAATGGCTACATGGCTAAATTCGTGTAGAAGAAGGTGACCATAAGGKTGACTATCATATCCATAATGGGTTGCTTTACAAGCTAGACAAGCTCTYTGTCCCTAAAGGTGAAAKATTGTATCTTATCARAGAGGTTCACACCTTCAATGTTGCAGGACATTTTGGTGTTGGGAAGACAGTTGCCAACTTATAGAGGTATGTGTATTGGCCCAAAATGCAAGAAGATGYAGMTTGATTTATTGGAGGATGCATACTTTATTGTATCAACAATCCGATTAAGGGAAAGCAAGGTTTAAACCCCCTACYTGTACCCACTAAACCATGGGATAACATCTCCATAGATTTTGCAGGTGGTTTCCCAACCACAATGAAAGGACATCACTATTTGCTTGTGGTAGTTGATAGGTTTAGCAAGATGTGCATTCTTAGGCCTTGTAAAAAGACCATCAAAGGATAAGAAGTAATAAACATGTTCTTTGAATGGGTCTAGGTGCACTTTGGGATACCAAGGAGAATCATCACAAATAGGGATACCAAATTTCTCGATTCCTTTTGGACTATAATTTGGGAGAATATGGACACCAAGTTGAAAAAATATACAACTTTCCATCATGAACAAATGGGTAGAAAGAAGTAGTTAACATGACATTGGTTCAACTTTTGAGGGATTACAACCAGAAGCATCCAAAGACCTAGGATGAAAATTTGATTTATATTCAACGCTCTTATAACAAAGCGGTCAACACTTATACTGGTAAATCCCCTTTTGAAAATTGCTTTAGGTGTTTGTCACCTTCGCCCATGGATGTTGTGTATGGACAACAAGGAGAAGTGAGGTAAGACATCACATGAGATGCACTAAAAGTAGAGAAAAATGTTGACAATATTAGACAAATCCATCTATAAGTGCAAGAGACATTGAAGAAGTCATGGAAAGAGTTCAAGGCTTGACATGATCAACACATAATTGAGAAAACATTCAAGGTGGGAGACAGATTTTGGTTGCATCTTAACAAAGAAAGGATATAGGATCCTAGCAAAAAGATAAAGGCTATGTGTTATGGCCCTTTTGAAGTATTGAAGAAGGTGGGTGATAATTCCTATAGACTCAGTCTACCCCCATATATGCACTTTTACTTAGTAGTGAATGTGAACAATTATGAAACTCTATGAGCCTTCCAAGTTGGATTAGGAAACTAAGGACAAGTCCTAACTACCATAGAGGACTTAGCACTAGAAGATTAGGTAGAGTTGGCAGAAGATGTAGTTTTTCAAAAGAAGTACACTACTACTAGACATGGGCAGCATGAACTATGGTAGATAGCGTTGAAAGAACAACTTCCAGGCAAGGCCAAATGGTGCTCCAAGGAGAAGGTAAAGGAAAAATTTATTCACCTCATTTAGTAAAATATTTCGAGGACCAAAAACCTCCCTATATGGGGAGTTATTATATAGAATGGATCATTATATAATTTTTCATCTATCTTGGCACTTCTTGGGTGGAAAAATTGAATGAATTGGTTTGCAGGGCCCATTTTAGGGGTAGGGCCCAATTTGGTGATTTGGGGTTTGGAACCTTCCAGATCCAGCTTGTGGCATCGAACACCACTTTTTGGGGTCAAAACTTTGCGAGCATAGCTCCCAACACCTCAATGTTATTCTACACACTGAAATATTTCCAATGATGCAAAAATCGCGTTAATCGAAGTTTGTATGCGAAAGTTATGACTCCCACAAGTTGACCTACCTTATTGACCACCATGGTACCGAGTGTATACCACATTATCCCCATTTTATTTACACATGTAGCAATAGTCATTTGTGGACTTTAAATAATATTCTAGAGGGTTCAAAATCCTAACACTAATTAAGGGTTGAGACATGAAAAAAACCCTAACCCTAACTCTACAATACTATCATGCTATGTTAAATATTGGGCTGCTGGGAGGAGAAGGGGTTCCATTATTTTATTATCGTTATTGTTCCATAATTGATCAGAACATATAGGAGTAGGTTATTGAAGCGTAACAAAGGAGGTAGTGGATTCTATAGTAGCCATTCAATCCATAGTGTTTAGGGCAACTCCATAGAGATTGCCCCTTTATTTGTACTTATATTTATCAACTTAGGAAAAAAGAGAAAAGCATAGGCCTCACCTTCTAGCTATGTTTTCTCCCATATTCAGTTTTGGAGGTTGCATATTGTGTTTATTTGTGTGGATGATGTGTTCATTTTCATGTTCTTTCATTTCTATTTCAGTTATTTCGATAATTTGAGCACTAATCTAGTAATAATAAATTTGAGATATAAGGTAATAAACTGCATAATAGAAGATTTCAGTATATTGTAGATTTGTTCCGACGGAATATCCGTGACAATTTACATATTAGATGGAAAATTCAAATACAAGGATAGTGTCTCAATGTCATTAGATCTCTCATACTATATCTCTCCTTTATTCCTCATTATGTTATTTTTATTTTAAAGAATTAATCATTGTTGATCAACAATTTCAAGGTTTATTTTCTATATGGAATTTCAAGTTTGAAGCAAACCATTGTTTTAAGTGAACAATGTGTAACAAATAAATAAATCATTCTTGAACTATTTAGGATATTTCATGGTTTTCTTCTTTTATTCTTTTCGGGAACTACGGGGATAGGTTGTTAGGGAATAGGGTGGAACACGACATGAAACAAAAAACACAGAACTGCAAATAATCGAAGAGGAACAAAAACATTTGAAGACAGAGGTGGTGTCTAAAGACATTGTTACAACACTTAAGAAAATCACATTGTGATAAGAACATCACAGTGCATATTGGACCTTGATCGCATGATCATCATGATGAAAATGACCCAAGGATTCTACTTTTTATAGCCTCATGATCTAACCGATTTCCATAGAATCTGAAATATCTTGTCCACATGTAATTGTCAACTATTAGCATTGACTCCGCCAAATCCACAAAATCAAGTTGGCTCAACAAGGATGATCGACCTGACTTCCTACACATCCAACTTGTAGTCAATTGTTGGCTTGGTCGATCCACCGCCC
>ML784486.1:208936-235518 GCA_009831015.1 Picea engelmannii
TGAACAAGAAGGCCAAGTTCTCCTATAAGTTGGCAAATCCATATTGCTTCAATTCCTGCTTGAACGACGCCACAATATTCTGCTTCGATACTTGACAAAGAGACTACCTTTTGTTTCTTGCACAACCACACCAATTGAGTAGTGCTATAGCGAAACACATAGCCAGAAGTGGACTTTTGATCATCATTATTGCCAGCCCAGTTCAAGTCAGTGAAGTTGACCAATGAGTCTGAAATTTAGCAATACTTGATACCAAAATGAGTGGTACCCTTTAGATAGTGGACAATTCGTTTGATTTCTTTCTAGTGGCTTTCTTTAAGGTCCTGCATAAACCTAGAAACCACACTAACAACAAAGGAAATGTCGAGTCAACTATGAGTAAGATATATAATATTGTCGACCAGTTGTTTATAAAGAGTAGCATCAACTACATGAATTTGATAATTTTTGGTAATCGTAACTCCAGACTGAAAAGGAGTAGCACAAGGCTTGCAATCAACCATTTTAAATT
Organism: Picea engelmannii; assembly: GCA_009831015.1. Classification (NCBI taxonomy): domain Eukaryota; kingdom Viridiplantae; phylum Streptophyta; class Pinopsida; order Pinales; family Pinaceae; genus Picea; species Picea engelmannii. The sequence goes on from ML784486.1 coordinate 209,448, forward strand.
GTGTCAATAGATCCATCACATATTTAGACTAAGAAATGAAAAATCCATCACACAGTGGTAATACTTGAAGACCCAAAAAATAATGCAAAGTACCAAGATCTGTTATTTCAAAGGAGTCAACAAGTTGTTTCTTCAATATAAGGATGATATCATTATTTTTTCCAATAATGAGTAAGTCATCTACATATACAAAAACAATCAAGGTGTCTTCAGTGGTATGGAGTACATGCAAGTTGTGATCAGATTCACAATGTTTGAAACCAAGTTGAAGAAATAAAATGTCAATATTAGCACACCAAGCTCGGGGAGCATGCTTCAAACAGTAAAGCAACTTCTTGAGTCGACAAATCAAATTTGAATCTGTCACAAAACTTGGTTGTTGTTGCATGAAAAATTCTTCAAATAGGTCTCCATGAATAAATGCGCTCTTCACATCCATTTGATGGATTTTCCATCCAAAATGAGAAGCAAGGGAAATAATCAGTCGAATAGAGATCATCTTTACGACATAGGAAAATGTTTTAGTGTATTTGATTCCTTCTTGTTGAGAAAACCCCTTTGCAACGAGGTGTGCTTTATGTCACTCAACAACACCTTTAGAGGTAAAATTGGTCATGTAGACTCATTTACACTTCACAATGTTCTTTCCTTGCAGTCGGGGAACTAAGTCCCAAGTGTGATTCTTTGACAAATAATCAATTTCATTATGCATGGTCTGCTCCCATTCAGGTCATCCTTCAACATCTGAGTAGGTAAAAATATCAAAAGTTTCAAGTACATGAGTCATGTGGGCAACACTGGCATGTTGCTTTTGACTTCGAGTTTGTCATCCGGAGAAGGAATCTCTAGCATCGACTGTAATAGCTTCAATTTCCTTGGTGTTCCATCTAGGTAGACAAGAAATAGGTGGACTACAGTTAACTTTAACAGGTGAACTACAATTAACTTTAAGAGGTAGATCAGGAGTCGGAGGGTTGTGAGTTGAATAACTAGTCGAAGCAGAGGACGATGGAATAGTCAACTTGGAGGTCAACGATCTAGTCGAAACATTAAAAATGTTTGATTGTCTAGTCAAAGGACCAAAGTATGGAATAGGAGAAATAGTGTCATAGAAAACATCAAAGGGATCATGCTACAAAAATCCAGAGGGAAATTCAACAACTTACTGCCAAAAGACTTATCATCAAACCATACATCTCATCTAATAATGATTTGTTGTTTGATAGGGTCAAACAGTCGATAGGCTTTCGACTCTTCATAGTAGCCCATCATGATGCAAGCATGAATCTTTGCATCCAACTTCTTTCTGCAATCATCATGAATGTAAACCTAGGCAACACATCCAAACACATAGAGGTGGTCGACTGAAGGCTTCTTCCCATACCATCGTTCAACTGGAATCACAGAAGAAACAACTCTAGTCAAGATGTGATTAAGAAGAAAATTTACACAATATACATATTCATCCCGGAAGTGAGAAGGTGGTTCTTTAGCATGCAAAAGAAATCTAGCCATTTTTAGCAACATCTGATTCTTGCATTCTGCAATGCAATTCTGTTTAGGTGTGTGAGGAACCGACTGTTGCCAGTCAATACAAATTGAAGCAAGTTTTCTTTAAAAGGTCGATTTACATAATCACCACCATTATCTGATCTCAGGCATTTGATGGGTTGACCACATTGCTTTTGGGCAAAGGCCTGAAACTCCTTGAACTTTTCAAAGATAAGGTTCTTATTCTTCAAAAAGTAAACCCATGTAGAGCAAGAGAAATCATCAATAAAGGTCGAAATATACCTTGCACCTACCAGTGAAGGTAGATTGATGCAACACACATCACTGTGAACTAGCTCCAGTAGATTTTGTGCTCACCACGCTTTGCCAAAGTAATTTTTTTCCTGATGATGCTTCCCAAGTACACAGCCCTTACAGACTCCTTCAAGAAGAAACACCTTCAACAAACCAACAACCATGTTATGAGTTGCCAATGCTTGCAAATTTTAGAAGTCAAGGTGTTTGATTCATTCATACCAGATTCAACTTCGCTCATCGGTGTGAGCAACAAGTGCAGTCATTTCAGTGCAGGTCAATTCATGTCACTGAATTTGTACAAATTATCCATCGGGTCAAGAATCCCATCGATGACAATCGACTTGCCTTTCTTCAAATCATGAACATAGAACCGATTTGGCCAAAATTCCACAATCTTTCTTATCTGTGTCAATTGAGGAACATACAATATATTAGCACTAAGGTTTGGCACATGATAGACGTCGACAATCTTCTCATGTCTACAAGTAACATCAACTTGACCAACAACATCCAAAGCAAAATCATCCACAACATAAATTTTCCTCTCCTTAGCTTCATCCAACCACGTGAACAAGGAGGCATCCTTAGCCATCTGACGAGTGCACCTAGAGTCGACTACCTATTCGTTTTGTGCATAATGAGACAACAAGGCCTGGGAAGTCTCGACTTGGAAGCTGAAATTATCAGTAGGTCGATGTACATCAGGCACGTCTCCTTCAAGGCGTTTATCCTTCTCCTCAGTCTTTCCACATTACTGACATATCTTCTTATTTCGACTTCGTTGGGGTGCATTTGTCTGTTTCTAGTCACAGTATGCAGGTTTCTGTGTAGAGGCATAAAACCGTACTATATCCTTGGGATCCACCTTATCCTTTCCCTTGAGAAAGTGGTCCTGATGTTTACCACCAAGCTTTCCTTCTTCAAGTAGTATGTGTTGATTAGTAATCATAAGGCCACATAAAGATTCAAAGGTGTAATCSTTACCATCTTCCTTACRTGCTTGCCAGTTGGAGAAGAAAGTTGACACAAACACGTCAAATGGTTTTCTCAAGTTCATCAGGACTAGCTCGATGAGTTCTCCATCCTTCTTCTAATAGTTCTTTCCACATTCTCCCAATTATAGTTGGAGTTCCTTGACRCAYGCCAAATAGTCCTCCACTATGTCAAAAGAATGAGGATCAAGAGAGATCAACTCTTTCTCCCGGTAGAGGTATTAGTAGTTTTGTGGTCTGTCCACAAGGCATACTTAATCCTGTTATCCCAACTTTTCTTGTTTTCCCCAACAATTTTCTTTACAATATTCATGATGTTTTTGTTGTTGGATTCTGCTAATCCATTTCCTTGAGAATAATAATTTGAGGAGTGTGACAAAACGATCCCATGCTTAAAATAAAACTCATTGAGCGCCATCAAGCTAAAATATTTGGTGTTATCCGTGGTTATTTGGGTAGGAACACTGAATCTAGTGATAATTGTTTCCTCAAGGAACTTCATCACGACCTMTTATGTTGCTTTCTTTGTTGGGATAGCTTCCACCCATCTGGTGAAGTAGTCAGTGGCGGTCAAAACCCATCAATAACCATTACTAGAGTTGTCCTTTAACTTTCCAATGAAATCCAGTTCTCATTGTTGAAAGGGTGCTTCTATGATGATTGGATTAAGGGGAAGGGAAGGGAGGCGTTGTTTGCCGACAAAGAATTGGCATGGTTGACAGGATCTGACGTACCGATGCATGTCAGAGAAAATAGTGGGCCAATAATATCCTGCAGTTAAGATCTCGTGGGCAGTAGTGCGAGGTCCAAAATGGCCTCCACAATACCATGAATGAAGGTCACTCGTTAATTTGTTAGCTTCTTCCTTATTCACACACATGAGGATCACCCCATCGGGGTTCCTCCACCTGAGACCATCTTCTGTTAAGAAATACTTCATAGCTTTGAGCCCTAGGGCTCTCCTCTTGTGATCTACCAAATGATCATGGAAGGTGAGGTTCTTCAAGTAATAAATGATATCTGAATACCACTTGTTGTTCTCAATTTTGCTTACGACGACATTGATTTGTTCCTTCTCTCCCATCTCGATGGATTTTTTATTGCTTTTTGTCAACATCTTATCCAACCCTTGCCCTTTGATTATCTTGGAGGGTTTGATGTCCAAAGCGTACTCCTGTATTTTTGAAACCCATTTTCCCCTTGATCCAAGACATTCTTGTTGTGATAAAACATCTTTTACAGCGAGGTAGGCCACGGAAGTTTTGATCTTGTTGTATCACACATAATTTCAAAAATGCTTGAGAGACTTGACTAGAGCATAGGCCTATTTTTTTTGTAATGGTGTAATTCATTTGTGAGTCCCTAAGTTTTTTTCTCATGAAAGCAATTGGTTGTTCATCCCCCTGATCATTGTTTTGCAACAAGACTCCTGCAATGGTGTCCTTTGAAGCGAAACAAAATATGATGAAGTCCTTTGCAAAATTTGGACTAACCAAGATTGGTGGAATAGTTATTGTTTCCTTGATACAGTGGAAAGTTATCTTACCTTCATTGTCCCATTCAAAATGAGCATCCTTCTTTAGCAATATATTAAGATGCTTAAAAATTTCGACAAAGTTCGGAATGAGCCTCCTTATGAAGTTGATTTGGCCAAAGAAGGACCGTAAGAGTTTCTTGTCTATAGGCAGAGGGATCTTTTTTATGACTTCAATCCTGACAGGGTCTACCTAAGATTTTGTCTTTAGAAATGATATGACCCATTAATTTACCTCTATCCACACCAAAATTTGATTTCTTAGGGTTCAGAGAAATGTCGTATTCTCTGCACCATTGGAAAATCGTTCTCAAGTGTTGGATGTGTTGTTCCTTTTCTTGGAAATAGCGGTTAAATCATCCTGGAAAATCTCTATAAGTTTCCCAATCAAATCCCTGAAAGCATAATCAATGGCACGTTAGAAAGTAGCTCCCGCATTGGTCAATCCAAAAGGCATTCTCAAATACTTGTAGGTACCCCAAGGGGTGGTGAAAGCAATTTTTACTTGGTCATCCTCCTTTACAAACACCTAGTTATATTCTGAGAAACCATCAAGCATGGACATCATCTCTACTCTGGTGACCCTTTGCAAAAGATATTCCATGTTTGGTAGAGTATAATTTTCCTTAAGTGAAGCCTAGTTCAAATTTATGAAATCAACACATATCCTGATATCACAAGTCTTTTTCCTGATAATGACTGGATTAGATACCCAAGAGGAGTACCTAATAGGCTCAATTATTCCTGCCTCAACCATGTTTTGTAGCTCCTTTTGGACTTGTGGGGTGAATTTCGGGTTCATTTGCCTGAGATTATGCATGAAGGGTTTGGTGTCTTCCTCAAGGGGAATAACATGTTGTATGACTTCCTCTCGGTAAGTCTTTAGATCTTCGTAAGACCAAGCAAAAACATCCATAAATTCTCTTATGAGGGTAATCAACTTCTCCCTTTCATCTGCCATTGTTCCTTTTCCAAACTTGACCATTTTGGGGAATTCCTCGGTGCCAATATTGAGTTCAATGACCTCGTCATAGATTTTGCTTGATGACTTCCCCTTATACATGTCATTTCGATCAAAAAGTATTTTAATGGGGACGACACCTTTAGGTAAGGGTCTATCAGGCAAATCAATGATCTCAATATTTTCCCTCTCTGCCAATAAGTTTATCTGGGATTCCAAGAATTCACCTTCCTTCTGGAGAAAACGCAAAATTTGGTTTTCATTATCAAAAACTTGCCAATGTTCCAAGTTATCAAGTAGTGAAGGTTTCAAATTTACTTTCACTGTGTAGAGACTGATTTCTTTGAAAATCTATAAGGTTGACGTGGAAACCACAAGGTTGTCTACCAAATGATTTATTCCTTAGGGATGGCTTCAATTGAAAATCTATTGAATTTCTTCATGGCATCCCATACAACATCTCTATAGTGTCTCAACCTTGGGCTCTTAGCAACGAATTTTGTGTTAACCTGTGAAACGATTAAGTTTGACTCTCCTCTTACACGCAAGGACTTTATATTCATGGCAATGGAAATATTCAAGCCCAAGATGAGGGCTTCATACATGGAGATGTTGCTTATGCAGTTAAACTCAAGCCCATACAAGAACAAGGTAGTCTTAAAATATGGTGATCTCAGGACTATTCATGCACCTGAGCCTGAGCTCGAATGAGCACCATCGAAGTCTAGGCCCCAAGATCCTTCCTTCTTTTCTTCGTCTAGAAAAAGGCAGTTTGCCAAAATGAAGATGTTTTCAATCCCCTCATCCAAAACTTGATGGGTTATTTTGACGTGATCTTTTACAAAGTCTTCCTTTCTGGTCTTGTTTGGGGAAAAAAAATTCTCCTCTTTTCTTATGACACCAAGTTCGTTATTTTTGTGTGATTATGTTAGAACTTGTTGAATATGTTGCAAAAAATACTCTTCAACCTGCCTTTCTTCTCATATCCTTTCAAGCATCAAAACCTGATTTATTGGGGGAGGTATTTTTTAGATGTTGGTTCTTTTTCTTTACCCAACAGATTTGTCATGCGATCAACGACTTTCTTCGCGGCCTTCTCTCATTCCCTGTGCAAGTAGGTCCTGATATTGTGGAGAGGGAACGGTATGATAAAGTCATCAATCTGATTAATTTGAATGATTTCTTCAAGTCAGTCCTCCTCTTGGTTGAAAGACAAGGTCATGTTCTCTTCTATCTCACATGCCCTTTCCTAGCCTTCAAGTAAAGTTGTAGGGCGCACCTTTACAATTAGAACTCTGCAGGGGTATTTCATGGTTGACATGTACGACCTGAGGATGGTACTCTGAGAAGGTTTGAAATATTGAGGAAAATGCCTCATGAGGGTATTGAACATATCGTTGAAATCCCTTATACTCTCTCTCAAATTTCTTTTGTAGTTATAGAGTTGATCATAAAGGGATTGGTAATCTTTGATTTTTCCGAACCTTCTGGTAAAACATTCTTGAAAGAAACCCCAACTCATGATTGTTCCTGGAAGAAAATTATCATACCATTCCTTATCCCTTCCAACAAGAGTGTAAGAGAAGAGTCTAATCCATACATATTCATGTTGGTCATAAGGTTCAAGACCACATAGGAAGGCATTTAAGTGATCTTCGATTGTAACGAGGTCATCTCCCGAGAAGCGGGGGAGCCATTCCTTGAAGTCCCTTGGGAGTTTGTGAGGATATCTAGGGATATTTGTCATGTCTAAAGGTTTGTATGCATATTTATCCCACGAGATCCATGTAGCACTTGGTGAACTAGCTACGGATGAGAGTGGAGGTGTAGAGGCAATAGGTGAAGATAGAGGGCTAAGAGAGGTAGATGGACAATAATGGGAAGTGGGAGATGATGGAGGACTATACCATTTGGGTGAAGGGTTACAATGCCTAGAAGTGTTTTTGGGGATCGGGTAATGCCCCTTTCAGGTACGTTCTATAATAGAGTCGTCAGATGAGCTTTGGGAAAGGCTTATCAAGGGTAGAAGGGGAACGTCCTTCAGTGGAGTCACCAAGCAAGCTAAGGGTAAGGGATTTGGGATGGTAGCTTTCCAAAGTGTCATTGGGGTTTAGAAGAGGATTCACAATCCTCTCGGGCAACGATGCCAAAATGTTGTTGTGCAAATTTTAGATTGGGAAAATCCCGACCCAAACCACAATATGAAAACAACTAAGAGAACACCTACCCACTATCACCTTAGATAGGTATTCTTGTAACTTTAGAGATGAAAGTGATCACCTCGAGGGGGGAATCCTAGGTGACCCTACAGGGAAATGAGATGGAAAGTGAGATGATGAGATGAATTCCCCTATAGGTCAAGTTGCTATGTGAAAGATGGCTTTGATGGAACGTTTGATAAGTGGTTTAAGGTTTCCAAGTCTTTGGGTACCTGTGGAAAGTGTTTGTACCTGCACAAGACACAAGAAAATCCAAGTATGCACATAATATGTTAAGTGGACAAGCAATTTAATCTTGTTGTCCCTAATTACAACAGTAAACAAAGATATATATCAACAATGAAATCATGTAAATACTATAGATTAAACCACTTAAAGCATCAAATATTAGTTGAGTCGTGAAGCATAAAACATGTAGATAAGTTCTCATCACTTTAGTACAACTTTTAGTGGTATTAGATGTTCGTTATGATAAGTTTCCAGAGTATATTTATGACAGCCAAGTGGTTGTAGTAGTGATTTGCTATAGTAGCAACTTTTAACCACGAAAATAAGTAAGCAATCCAACAAAAAGTTCGTTAGTTAGCAGCACAATGAAAATAATGGCTTACTAGCCAATTTCCACGGTCAAATTGCGAGTTAAAGTCAAGAAAAGAAAATGATTTGTTGCAACCCTAATGGATGTATATTTTAAGTTGTTATAGCTCCAAGAAGACCAAGAGAACTAAGATTCCCTAGATGGTTTAGCAACCTCGAGGCATCCACAAAATATTCCAACTTGAATGAGATTGATATCTCACTAAAACATGTTTACCAATGCAAACATTTTATCTTTCCAATGAAAAAAATCACATTAGTATCTTTAAAATTTGGGTGAATGGAGTCTTATAAGAATGAGTTGGATCAATAAAATCCCTAGGGGTGTAAATCCTCTTACTCCCTACAGCATGCCAATCAAACTAGGGTAGATCTAATAGGGTATACAGATTCATATTCCTCCTAGCAACCCTTACCAAAAATAACTTATAAACTTAGCAGTTAAGATGAAGCTAGATGGAGGGTGTATGAAACATACTCATCCTAGGGTGTCAACCAACTATAACCAAGAAGAAGCAAGAAAGAAATAACAAGTGCAAAATTTCCTTACCAATTCCAAGAAAGAGAAAGATCAAACCCTAGTTCAACAAGCATTTACCATTCAAGAGCAATTAAAGAAGCCTCCAAGAGGTGCACACCACTTAGCCTCATCCATTCACCAAGAGATAACACCAAAACTCATTTGGAACAGAGAGAGAGATACCAAAAATGCTCAAGTCTAGCGAAAATTTCAGCCATTAGTCTTCTCACAATGGGAGAGCTATGATCAAAATGAGATACAAAATGATCTTTATTTATACAAATCCTCTAAAAATTAGTTTGTCCAGAATCAAAGGGTAAACCACAAGATAAGGGGACAAAAACCCTTACTCTTGACCCTTTTACAAAATAATATTTTTAATTCATATTTTGCACATAAGAATAACACTAGAAATGACATCATGCCTTTTTAGGGTGACGTTTTGTCATTTTTAGGTGGACGTTGAGCTTGAAGATGAATTTTTGGGCCTCCAAAGGCTCCTCTCTCATGCACTAGGCTCATCTTTATCATGCAAAGGGTATTCTCCCTAAAAAATGCCAAGTTCCCATCTCCACAATCAAACCGTAACCCTAGGGTGACGTCAAACCCTCAAAAGGTGACTTTTTTCTATTTGAAACAAGTCGTTTGGAATGTAGGGGCTGGGAAAGATCCTCCACGGTTTCCTCTAGGCCTCCAAAGTCTTGTCATCATCCTCCAGTGTGTGGGCCCTTGGCATCCAACCTATGGGCTTCAATCCCCATGGAAGCCCAAGCTAGGCTTGTTCTTCCAAAGCTCTCCACCAACTAGGTCTTGCAAAGACAAATGGATACACGCTCCAAGGATCTCAATTCAAATGCAACATGATGAGTAAATCAATTCAATAAAAGATCCATCTAAGCATGTACATCTAAACCACCCAATCAAAGTAAACCAATGCTCAAAGACTCTATGCGATTTTCCAAGTTTAGGTATGGGAGGGTTGACAAAATGACCTATTGGGTGAATTGTACCTGAAGTTTAGGGGTGTTTCTCGAGGGGACCTCTTTCTAAGTCATGTGGATGACGTGTCATGGATGAGGGGAAGACTTTTGGGCATGGGGTTCATGACATAAAAGGGGTTGTAGTTTCTCATTTAGGGGTACCTTTGTAGAGGGTGTGTTACACCTTCGTTTTTTATGCAACCTTTTTCCAAGCCCATTTATTCTTTTAAGATGTTTCCCACGTTGAAGCAAATGTGGGGCTTCTACCTAAGCATGAAAATTTGTTCCCACCTTGACTCTACCCTGGTCACATCATGCTTCCCCAAGTTGAAAACATGTGTGGGGCTTCTACCTAAGCATGAAAATGTGTTCCCACCTTGACTCTACCCTGGTCACATAATGCTTCCCCAAGTTTAAAACATGCATGGGGCTTATACCTAAGCAATATAAACAGTGCCCACACATGCTCCACCTTGGTTGGCATTTTGTTATTAGTTATTTTTCACGGGTCCCATCAGTTTCTTATCAAAAACGTTTCATTGTCCTCGGGATCCCTGGGCGAGAATCTAGAAGGTTAATGATGGATTTTAGATTTTTCCAACTACAAGCCTCTAGGCCTTCAGCCCCTTCTTCCCATGAAATGAGGGACAACCCCTTCTTGGGCCAATACACCTGAAAATCCCAAAAGGTGAGGAGATGAGGGGATGAAGCATGGAAAGTGACAAATATGGTCGAGAATGGCATGATGACTCATCAAGAGTACCTCCCAGTAATAAGCCTATCCCTAAGGGTGACCCACTTACTAGAGGTAAATGTCAACCACCAAAGTGAAATAGGGAAAAGAGCATAATGTCCAAGCAAATGTTACATGATCAAAAGCAATAATAGATGCAACAAACCCAATTGCCTCAAATATTGACATGACACTCACCATAATACCTGGCTTGTACCTCATGGAGCAAGACCCAATGTCTTCCAAAGGCTGGTTGATGTGGTGGATACTGTCGTGATGAACCTAGAGTCGTGGTGGTGAGGTGGGTCTTTGTCTATGAAAGTGGACATTGTTGGTCAAGATGTCTCTCGATACACCATGTCTGCAACCTGAGGGCCTTGAGACATCATCTCCTTAGTTATCCCTAGAAGTTTGGTATAACACCTGGCTCCTACTTGGGGACATGTACTCGTCACAGAGTGCATGAGAACCGCAACATCTCCTGGTGGACCTGTGCCTACAATGAAACATAAAACTATAAAATATAGGGTGGTTCTATCACCCTTTGTCCATATACATCAAAACCAAAAATGAAAAATAATCTAGAAAAGAAAATTTTAGCATTTTCTCTAAAATTTCTAAACTAAACATGAAATCAAGGTGCAAATGCAAGGAAAGCAAGATGACCTACCTAATTACTTGGGGCCTGGGCCATGAAGAATTAAAGTGCCACCTTAGAAATAATGTTTGAGGAKRGACCCATTTACCAGTAAAGGCATCCTCCTCCCTTCTRATGTGGACATATAAAAAGAGTTTGTCCTGGATATTTCCTCTATTTTGTAGGGCACCAACCAAAGACAGTCAAACTTTTGATGCATTCCAGGTTTTTCTCTCCTCTTGTCCCACATTAAGACCTAGTTCCCCTTCTTGAMATWTCTTTGCCTTTCCCTATGAYCAAAAGTCCCTTTTACCTTTTCTTGGTTCTTTGCCATCTGATCAAAGGTCATTCTTCGAGTTTCATCTAATTCCATGAGTTGATCAATTCGCCCCTGCAATGCYTCTTTATCTATGTCAAATTGTTGGGCTATTTGCAGTGTTGAAATTTGAAGGTTTATAGGTAAGCACACTTCTAACCCATAAACTAACTCRAAGGGGTTCTCCTAGTAGAGGTCTTAGTAGTTGTGCGGTCTACCCACAAGGCATGCTTAATCTTGCTATCCCAACTTTTCTTGTTTTCCCCGACAATTTTCTTTACAATATTCATGATGTGTTTATTGTTGGATTCCGCTAATCCGTTTCCTTGAGTATAATAATTTGAGGAGTGTGAAAAAATGATCCTATACTTAAAAACAAAACTCATTGAGCGCCATCAAGCTAAAATCTTTGGCGTTATCCGTAGTTATTTTGGCAGGAACACCGAATCTAGTGATATTTTTTTCCTCAAGGAACTTCATCACAACCTCTTATGTTGATTTGTTTGTTGGGATAGCTTCCACCCATCTAGTGAAGTAGTGAGTGGCAGTCAAAACCCATCGATAACCATTACTAGAGTTTTCCTTGAACTTGCCAATGAAATCCAGTCGCCATTGTTGAAAGGGTGCTTCTATGACGATTGGCTTTAGGGGAAGGGAAGGGAGGCGTTGTTTGGTGACAAAGAATTGACATAGTTGACAGTATCTGACGTACCAATGCGTGTTGGAGAAAATAGTGGTCCAATAATATCATGCCCTTAAGATCTTATGGGCACTAGTGCGAGTTGCAAAATGGCCTCCACAATACCCTTAATGAAGGTCAACTATTAATTTGTCAGCTTCTTCCTTATTCACACACCTGAGGATCACCCCATAAGGGTTCCTCCACCTCAGACCATATTTTCTTAAGCAATACTTCATACCTTTGAGCCTTAGGGCTCTCCTCTTGTGATCTACCAGATGATCAGGGCAGGTGAGGTTCTTCAAGTAATAAATGATATCTGAATACCACTCGTTGTTCTCAATTTCACTTACGACAACGTTGATTTGTTCCTTCTCTCCCATCTCAATGGATTTTTTATTGCTTATGTCAACATCTTAGCCAACCCTTTCCCTTTGATTATCTTGAAGGGTTTGATCTCTAAATCGTACTCCTGTATTTGTGAAACCCATTTTCCCTTTGATCCGAGACAATCTTGTTGTGATAAAAAATCTTTTACAGCATGGTAAGGGACGAAAGATTTGATCTTGTTGTATCCCACATAAGTTCAAAAATGCTTGAGAGACTTGACCATAGAATAGGCTTGTTTTTCTGTAATGGTGTAATTCATCTTTGACTCCCTAAGGTTATCTCTCATGAAAGCAATTAGTTGTTCATCCCCCTAATCATTTTTTTGCAACAGGACTCCCACAATGGTGTCCTTTGAAGCGAAAGAGAATATGATGAAGTCCTTAGTAAAATTTGGATTGACCAAGATTGGTGCAATAATTATCGCTCCCTTGATACGTTGGAAAGTTATCTTACCTTCATTGTCCCATTCGAAACATGCATCCTTCTTTAGCAATATACTAAGAGGCTTAACAATTTCGGCAAAGTTCGAAATGAACCTCCTTACAAAGTTGATTTGGCCAAAGAAGGATTGTAAGGCTTTCTTATTTGTAGGGAGAGGGATCTTTTTTATGACTTCGATTTTGGCAGGGTCTACTGATATTTTGTCTTTAGAAATGATATGACCCAGTAATTTACCTTTATGTACACCAAAACTTGATTTCTTGTGGTTGAGAGAAATGTCGTATTCTTTGCAACTTTGGAAAATAGTTCTCAAGTGTTGGATGTGTTGATCCCTTTTCTTGGAAATAACTGTTAAATCGTTTTGGTAAATCTCTATAACTTTCTCGATGAAATCCCTGAAAGCATAATCCATGTCACGTTGGAAAGTAGTTCTCGAATTGTTCAATCCAAAAGGCACTCTCAAATACTTGTAGGTGCTCCAAGGGGTGGTCAAATCAGTTTTTAGTTGGTCATCCTCCTTTACAAATACCCGGTTTTATCATGAGAAACCATTAAGCATGGACATCATCTCTGCTCCGATGACCCTTTGCAGAAGATATTCCATGTTTGGCAGAGGATAATTGTCCTTAAGTGAAGCATGGCTCAAATTTTTGAAATCAACGCATATCCTAATATCACCAATATTCTTCCTAACAATGACTGCATTAGATACCAAAGATGAGTACCTGATCGGCTCAATTATTCCTGCATTAACCATGTTTTGTATCTCCTTTTGGACTTGTGGGGCGACATTCAGGTTCGTTTTCCTGAGCTTATGCTTGAAGGGTTTGGTGCCTTCCTCAAGGGGAATAGCGTTTTGTATGACATCCTCTCAGTAAGCCTTTGGATCTTCATAAGACCAAGAGAAAACATCCCTAAATTCTCTTATGAGGGCAATCAACTTCTCCATTTCATCAGGCATTGTTCCTTTTCCAAACTGGACAATTTTTGGGGATTCCTCAGTGCCAATATTGAATTCAATGACTTTGTCATCGATTTTGCTTGATGGCTCCCCCTTATACATGTCATTTCAGTCAAAAAGTCTTTCTAGGGGGACGACACCTTTAGGTAAGGGTCTGTGAGGCAAATCAATGATCTCAATATTTCCCTTTCTTCCAATAAGTTTATCTGGGCTTCCGATAATTCACCTTCATTTTTGAGAAAATGCAGAATCTGGTTTTCATTATCAAAGACTTGCCAATGTTCCAAGTTATCAGGTACTGAAGGTCTGAAAATTACTTCCACTTTATAGACATCGATTTCTTTAAAAAGTTGTAAGGTTGATGAGGAAACGACAAGGTTGTCTGCCAAATGATTCTCTTCCCTAGAGATGGATTCAATTGAAAAGATATTGAATTTCTTCATTATTGATTGCCCCCATCTAGTCCAGATGGTGAAAGGAAAGTCAATATTGATTACCCCCATCTAGTCCAAAGATATGAAGAAAGGAAATTCATTATATTGATCGCCCTCATCTCAACAATTAAATGCTAGAAAACAATGAAGTGGTGAAAGGAAATTCAATATGGGAAGTCTGAAAACTTCAMCGGGGTACTGAACAGGCTCGCTGGCAGTGAAGCAATATCCTTATATCTAATAAGGCTGTTATACATGAATCACAAGACACTCTAGTAACTTTTCTTCTTCCAGCTGGATTCACATTATAGGTTTCTGGGATCCCCTAATTTGAYACATTGAAATTACTTTACCTTGATGCAAACGGAATCGGGTGAAACCTGGTAGAATGGTTAATTTGGTTTTGATTATCCTACACAGATCTAAGGTCAGTTTCAGAAAAGGAAATCTATTGAGAACCTAACTCGAGATCATCGAATGTTTTATTTTTGAAGAATTTTCAAAGTCAAATGTAGCGATCCTAAAATCCTGCTTTGATTTTTCTCCTGTTGTGTTTCACAAAGTTGAATTATTGAACCCATTTACCCAATGAAGGCACTTGGTCTACATGTTCTTCTCATCCCACAAGGAAATGAGATCCCTAGATGGAGCCTAATGTTGACACGAAGTTTAATTTTTACCCTTTAAACCTGAAGCTTCACTTTTTCCTAGTCATGGAGCCGCCCTTAGCCCTAAAAAAAGGAGTAAAAAATCTTTTGATTTTTTGGGTTTAGGGATTTTGTTTTTCACGAGGTATGATCTTTAGTTAGCAACTCCAGAGTCCCAATGTCGAAATCCCGAAAAGGCTTTATATTAAAAGAAAATGTTACAAGTCCCGATGTGCTTTCACAAAATATCCTTTAATCACGTTTAATTAACTCTTAAAAAACAATCAACAGAGCATTAATCTTTCATGATTCAGGCTTCCTTGAATCAAAGCGCTTTCAAAATTTCAACCCTCGAACTCTCGATCCCCGATTTTTCCAAAGGCAGAAATTAATATACTAATCTCGATTAATTAAAACATTAATACAAGTGATTAGCGCCTAAACTAATCCCATCGCGATTTCGCAATTCAGGGTTTGCTTATGATATACCTCTTAGAGACAATATCCCCGAAACTCCGAAACGTGAAATCACATTTTTTAACAAAGTCTAAAACTAAATTAAGTTAACTTAAAACAGGATTAATGATAACTAAACTACTTTTCGCATTTCGGGTTTTATTGAAAGCTTTCCTTCGAAACTCCAGTTTTGAAATCACCGATATACGACAGTATTAATAACGGATAAATGGAGATATTATTTGACATGAAGGCTTATCTCCAGGTGTATCTTCCTTATTAAAACATTAATTCCTTATCGACTGTCTCAGTACGCTCATTATAAGACAAGATAAAGGTTAATAAACGTTTTGTAGTTCGAATTTCATTCTTTTTTTTACAAGCAAGAGTGACTCGCATTTATCTAGGCTTATATATTTTTCTCTGCAAACAAGTTTTCAGTCTAACGCGAACATTATGGCACCTAGAAAGGCACCTAAGAAAAGTGAAGAAGCAGCTGAAAGCTCAAGCCCAGAAGGAGATGTCGTGTCTGATACTACACCGCATGCCATTGATTCCATTAAATCCTGGAGGCAAATTTTTGAAACCTTGGACTGTGAAATCAAAAATTTTCCCGATGATTTTGAAAACAAACTTCGGGACATAGCAGAGTCCGAACTTCACAAAGTAGCCAGGCTCCCACGACTCATGACATAGAACGATATGATCAGTTGGGCTTTAGAGAGAACAGACGTACAGACGAGAAGCATTTTGGACAGCCAAGGAGTCGTCATCATCTCTTTCAGATCAGAGCATATACAAGTAATGTACAAACTATCTCCCAATCCTAAGTACATTTATAATAAAGAATTCGTAAGTGAATTTCAAAAGAAAGAATGCACAGAGGCAGACCAAACATACCTGACATAATTAAAGACTGGTGGAGAGACCCAGCCAAATTCAGGGCTGATACCCATGGAGTTTATGCCACAACCTCATTAAATGAGTACATGGTCTACGTGGCTATGATGCTATGCAGACTTTTCGGAAGGAAAATTCCCACCCATTTCCCTGCAAAATGGGTGTCCCTTTTACATGAAGCAACCGAAGGCTATAGCTTCAATTGGAACAAAATTCTATCGGATAACCTAGCTAAGTAGGTTATGGAGTATCAAACCGCAAGATCCGGTGGCCGACCAGTAGCCTTTTACATGTCCGCATACATTATGGACACTATATGTTTCACGACTCCTTTCCCTTTGATGAATTGGAGTTGGAACCCAACCTGCACTAAACCTATTCATGAATATCATTCTAAGCTATGGGAAGAAAATGCTAAGGATTCTTTTTACGAAATTTGTCATTTCGTGGTGATACCGGTGCATTAGATGTTGTATTGTTATGCACCCCCCCGAATTTCAGAGTCGGTCATAGGAAACCTCAAGGCGGTTGTCGATTGGTTTATTAAGGAGAATTTCTCCTATATCAAGGTTTTCAGATGTTATATCCCTCCTCATGCACTTATGAAATTCCTCCCTGACATACTCGTGTGCAGGAAGGTATCTCATCATATAATAACAGACGGTATTGTGATAGAACTAAAGATAGCCCATAAGAAGTTCTAGTCGATTTTCCCTATATATATTGGGAAGTTTTCACTACTCAACTTGGGTCATTCCAAGGTTGAAGTTGCAACAATAGATGAGGTCAAGATGGTAGATCTTGAACATAGGAAACATGACCCCTATAAAACAATGGGAAGCAACATGACTCATTGTGGCATGAAAGCATACGAACATGAGAAGTCTCCTTGCGATGACATATTTAAAGAGGCCAAAACCTATGAGGAGGTGTTAGATAGGATATAGTCATTACCATATGATTTGCAAACCAGTCTTCTAACCTTCCAGAGACACAGACAAAGTGGCTTGACCAAGGTATTACAAGGAGAAGCAACAACACCTCCTCCAGAACAAGAAAACATTCCCCCATGCTTCAGACAGAAAGCACAGGATAAAGAAGACATCGAGGAAAATTCACAGAGGGCCGAAGGATCTTCCCAAAACAAAGAAGTCCCACAAACAAAGAATCTAGGAGCAGAAATAGAAAGAAGGTCTGGGACACCACCCGAGTCCAGTCAATCTACTCCCCCTTCATCATCTACTATTCATGTTGATAACCCCAAGACAACAAGGGAAATAAAATCCACAGAGTTGGGTAATCCCATCACTTCCTTGACCCCTTTACAGTCTACTTTTGGGCTCCCTCGGATAGGAGTCATATATGCTAGTGACCTCGACCCTATCTTCAGAGAAGAAATACCTCCCTCTTATTACTTTTTCAGTAAAAAGAGGAAGATTGTGTTGAAGCAGGAGATGTATATGAGAGAAGGTGGTATGGTAAGGAAGCACAGGGTGTTGGTAGATGGGCAAAACTTTGAAGAAGAATATTTCGCTACAGAGGTAGTTGGCTCCATGGGAGCTATGGCAACAACAAATCTATTCACTATTGACAATATGAAAGCAAGGTTAAGGCAGAGAAATCAAACGATAGTCCATTTGCAAAACCAGTTAAAAGATACTGAGAAAAACATTAGACAAGAAATAAATAAAGGTCTGGAGCAGGTCAGAGTTGTTGATAAGCAAGAAATTCAATTGCTTAAGTCAAGTATAGGCGGGACGAACAAGAAGATGCAGACTAGCCAAATGCAGGTTATTCGGCAAGAAGAATTGGTAAGACGACTACAAACTAAATTGAATTTGATGAAAGGCCAGGTTATAGATTTGAAAGTCTTTCAGGACCTGTCACTGGAAGTACACATGAATATTGAAGCCGAGCAACATAGATTAATCTCCAAAGTAGAGATTATTCAGAATTACTTTCAAGAAGTAAGCAATTCTTTTGATAATATATATTTTAAAGAAAAAGAAGCTAAAGCAACAAGGACTACTTTTCAGAAAGTAGTTATATGTTCAGGAAACGAAGAAGCATCGAAAACTCCAATGCTATCAGTTGCAGAGAAGATTAGAGGCGATATCATGCTCAAAGTATGGGAAACTAACATAGAAGAAAACAAGAAAATAACCAAAGAAATCAAAGACGACTGCGAAGAAATCTTTGATTGGTTGGACAAGGGATCATTAGGTATTGAAAGAGATAATTGCATTGGGCTACTAGGACAGATAAACATTGTAAGACATCAGTTGAACTTCAAAGAGAGCTAGAAAGAAATTTAGATGGAAATTTCACAATTAAAGGAAATTGATGTTACCCTAATAGACAGGTGGTTGGTATATACAAACTTAAAATTGATATCAATTAAGTCTGTCGATAAGAATATTGAAGACCAGCTTCCAAAAATTTAGAGAAAATTTTATTTATTCGAAGCGAAGGATCTTCCAGAGCCTCACAGAATTTTGTGCACTTTCTAGAAAAGTGTGTTGAATGTATTGGACCAAAAGAAAGAGATACTTCAACAAAACAATGAAGTATCATTTGAAAGGCTTGTATTATTGAGATGATAGAAAAATAAACGATAATCATGCAAACGGTTGAGTTTTTCATTTTTGTAATTGTTTACTCCAAGGAGTTCGGAAAAGACCAACCATCAATGTATAGAGGATCATGTATAAGCATAATTTCAGGAGACTAAAAGAGGGCTTTTTCTGGACACATTGTAAGGAAGGATTTGAAGATATTTTTGAATTAATACAAAGACAGATTGAAGATTCCAGATCTAGTCAAGTTTGAGTTATGTGCTTCCCTGTCGTTTCATGTTTTTCATATATCTCTTTGATGAATGCTTAACTACAATTTAGTACAACCACTACTGTGGTGATTAATTATTCTTGCAATTTGATCGTTTACAGTTTTTCCTCTGTATCATCTATCAGCAGGTACAAGACCGATGAATGTTTTAGATTTCAACATCATATGCTTCATTAAGAGTTTTTCCTAACTGTTTTCTTCTTCTGTCACGAAGTGAGATTCCTCTTTAATTGATGCCTCACCTTGTTCGACAGCTTTATGTTTTCTTTTCATTTCATGCATATCCCCTTTTCAAAATTTAACTCAGATACCAGAAACGAACTTTAGTTTCGTTATACTATTAATTCAAGGTTTTGGAGTTCTTCTTACATGTTTTGAAACAGAAATAGCAAACCCTAAAAGGAAACACAAGAATTTATCTTTTTAGTCTTTACCCCTCATGACTGTACCAGTTACAAGACAGCCCAATATCGAACCTGGCCTATCAGACCAAACAATCATTGCTTTAAATTTATTTAACATCATCCTACAGACTGCAAATAACCAGGTTGAGTTAGAACGTTCATGGGCAGTAATTGAAAGAGATATTAGTATCCAAGAAAATTGGGAAGCTAGACAGAGACAGTTAAGGAACCAGCTATAGCCCTTTTTGTATAATTGACTTTTCTGTCCTTAGCTTTCTCTCTCTTTTCGGATGCCTTGATGGTATACTTTAGAGCCTTAAAGTATAAACTTAGGAACAACATCTTCTTGGTGCCATTGTCGGGGAACGAAGAAACGAATCGTTTTCCCTGGGAAGAACGACAATTACACTTTCTCTCTTTGATAGTGAACAAAGATTAAAAACTTTATAAGGCTACCTTTATCTTTCACTTGGTGACTCCACGATAAATAAACTGGCTTTTAACTGAAAGAATACCAGGAAAAACCCAGATGACAAACATACTTCGCATGTTCTCGATCCAAAAAAAAAATTAAAATCAAGAAGATATCTTAAACAGACCGTATCATCGACAAATAAGTTTTATCAACCTAAAATTATAGAGTCGAACACTAGAGGTCTTTTTGAAGGATTGAATATCCCACCTCCTTGCAGGGGATTACCTGCCGATAGGATGGCAACCCTTGAGCTTGGTTAGGTCTCACTTTATTTTAAAACTGAGATTTTCCCAACCGTTTCTTTCACCAATAAAGGTAAAAGATCTACCTCACTTCTCGCTTTGATTGACACCTCTTCACTTCACAAAGTTCGTTTTACTATCTCTTAGAACTCCTACGATTATCCCATTTTTTTCGACACGACTCTTGTTGATTCTCCTTTATATTCACCCTGTGAGTCTGAAGAAACTAGTCCACTTTTCCCTAGTTCCCCTTCCTCAAGTTTCTTGTCCCTTGATAACCAATTTCCTGAAACCCTTCCTTATAGTCTCCAAGCATCAACCTTTAAATCATCAATGGTTGTGGCCGAAGGAGGCGCTGCTGGAGGTGGTGCTGGAGGAGGAGGAGCAGGCGGCCAAGTAACACCCCCTTGAATCTTTGCAAAGGTGGCTGCCATATATGCTCCTTTGGTCTTGCCAGTTCCCCTCCATGACTTACCTGAAAACTACATGAAGAATCTGTTGAAATTCATAAGAGAGGGTGATCTGACTGCAGCTAAACACATCAATTTCTTTGACCAATTCGCTGACATCCTTGGACTCAAACATGAAGATGTCTACTCTAGAGTCTTGGTTCAGACTTTTGAAGGTCAGGTAAGAACCTAGTTATGAGGTCTAGTGACAGGATCTATACCGTCATATGAGGAACTTGAAAATGCTTTTATTAGACAGTGGGGGGAAAGGAAAGACCATCTCTATTATCTAACTGAATTTGGGGCCCTAAGAAAGAAAAACTCTAAATCTGTTCTCGAGTTTACCCAAAGGTTTAATAAACTGTACAATAAAATTCCAGCCGAGGTCAAACCCTCCCAACCCGCAACGAAAGTAACCTTCACTGGAGATTTTGACCCTGATTTCGCCCTCTTATTGAGAGAAAGGAGATCAATAGACCTCACTAAAATGCAAGATGATGCCTTAGAAATTGAATCAAACATGATGGCATCAGGAAAGCTAAAAACCAAATTTGAGACTGGAAAGAAAGAAACTAGAAGATACAGAGAACATGGCGGGCCCTCTGGATCAGGAAGATCTTCGGAAGACAAAATGGACGACATGGTGAGAATAATCAAAGAGCTGTCAAATAAGATCTCAAGAATGGAACTAGATCAAGCGAAGAATGAGCATTTCCCTAGAAAGGATTTCAGAAGGAATCCTAACCCTCAAAATCAACAAAGACAAATTAAGAATGAAGATAAAAAAATCCAAGCCCCTTTTAAAAGTGAGAACTTTATAGGAGGAGAAGACGTGGAAGATTTTGAGGAACTAGAAGAAGACATCGATAATCCTGGCGATGACTGCCTACAACCTTATACAATGAGACAAGATTATGAAAAATCTTTAAATACAAAACATAGATTTGAGAATAACAAGAACAACAATTTTAAAGAAGATTCAACCTATCAGGGAATCACAGATGATATAATGGTCGAACTTCATCATAAGTACAATCTAAGGCCTAGAAACAAGAGCTTCACAACTGTCCTAGTGAAACAGATTATGACTAGGGGTGAAACTGACGAGACGGTTTCAAAAACCGCTGAAAAGCAAATTGCAAAAACTAAGATCAGTGACACAGAACTCGCCAAGACAAAGTCAGCGGAAACATCAGTCGTAAACACACATAAAGTGGAGGTTCCAGTAATTGAAAAGAAAACCTCACAACAAAGGAAAGCTGAAAAGAAGGGGTTAGAAACCCAAACCATAGAGATCGACAAAACAATAGGAAGTTTTAATCTGGAAAATGAAATAAATAAGATCAAAATCCCTATACCCCTTATCGAACCGGCAAAAAATCCAATTTATAGAAAACAAATCGCTAAATTAATCAGTTTTTCAGAAAACGAAAGCCAAGCGGATGTTATAAATTTAGAAGATGACAAGCCTAACATAATTTTTGGCCCACATTCAGAAGGTGCCAAAGACATTATTGCCCCTTTCTATATCACGCTCACCATGTTCGACCACCTGCTCCATAATTGCATGTTAGATTCTGGAGCCTCACACAATGTAATGCCTAAAGCCATTATGGATAGACTTGGTCTTGAAATCACGAGACCTTATGGAGATTTATATTCTTTCGATTCAAGAAAAGTCAAGTGTATAGGCATGATAAAAGACTTAGTGGTTAATCTTGCATAGAGACCTGCAAAAAGCGTTCTAATGGATGTGGTTGTTGTTGATATACCTCCGAAGTATGGCATGTTATTATCCAGATCTTGGGGCGCTAAACTTGGAGGATCCCTCCAACTCGACATGACGTATACCACGATCCCGATTTTTGGAGGATAGTTCAGGCGCTTGTACAAAGAAACCAGGTTGGCATTCACGATACATGACCCGCATAACCCAAATAACTACCTTGTTTATATTGTTGATCAAGATCTAGGCAATTGTATTTTATCTATCGATGACGATATTGATGTATGTATAGAAGAAAGTGGTACAGAAAATAAGAAATAAAAAGAACAAATAAAACAAGATGTATATATCACTGGTGTCTGGAAAATGTTTTTTGATGGTGTCTCATCTTGTTTTGGGGCAGGGGCTGGAGTGCTCTTTGTGGCACCTGGTGACAAATTCATTATCCCTTTCTCTTATAGGTTACAGTGGAACATTGACCACACTAACAATGTATGTGAGTATGAAGCCTTAGTGTTAGGATTGGAAGATGCCAAGAGAATGAAAATTAAAAACTTGGAAGTCTTTGGCGATGCAGAGCTAATCGTGAAACAGGTAAATCGTCAATACCAAGCCAAACATCCTAGGTTAAGGTCTTACCGGAACTGTGTTTGGGATCTGATCAAAAAAAAATTCTCCTCTGTTAATGTTCATTATATTCCAAGAGCAGAAAATCAACAGGTGGATGCATTAGCCAAAGCAGCTTCAACGTTCACACCTCCCACTGCTTTCAAATTAAAATACCATATACTAATGAGACATAGGCCTTCCATACCGAATAGCATACAACATTGGAAAGTTTTTGAGGACGATGAACAACTCCAGAAATTTTTAGAGACAGTAGATGACTTTTCCGAAATGCATGCCGACCAAGAAAACCAGAATGACCCTATTTGGATCATGCAGGAAGGCGAAGACCCCCAAGAATTTCAAGATAAAATCGCTAACCACCAGATGCTTGCTTTAAAAAATAATCAGATACCTAAGGGTTTGATCCCCTTAGAAAGGATATTTAATCATGATGACATCCCTTTGAAGTCTGCCTTACAGCCTCAGCCAGAGGAGATTGAGGATTGCGATATAGGTACCAAAGAAAAACCTAGGTTGGTGAAATTATCCAAATATTTGTCTCCCGAAATAAAAAGTAAGTATGTTGAGCTGCTTAGACAATATAAAGACGTTTTCGCTTGGTCTTATGATGAATTGAGAACTTATGACACTACTATAATGGAACATAAAATTCCTCTGAAACCAGGTGTCAAACCTTTCAAGCAAAACTCAGGCATATTAACCCTATCCTACTACCGGTAATAGAAAAAGAAGTCAAAAAACTTATGGACGCTAAAATCATTGTCCCACTAAGATACTCTGAGTGGGTAGCCAATTTAGTCCCAGTGAGAAAGAAAAATGGTGAGATTAGGCTCTATGTAGATTTTAGAAACCTGAATCGATCATCACTTAAGGACAATTATCCATTACCTAAGATGGATCATGTTTTAGAAAAAGTAGTTGGAGCTAACAAAATGTCTATGATTGATGGTTTTTCAGGTTACAATCAAATTGCAGTACATCAAGATGACAAAGAAAAAACTGCGTTCACTACCCCTTATGGTACCTTTATGTAAGAAAAAATGTCTTTTGGTTTAATGAATGCAGGAGAAACTTTCCAACGAGCCATGGATATCGCTTTCATAAGCGAAAGAGATAAGTTCGTCGTTATCTATCTTGATGACCTGATTGTTTTCTCTAAATCTAATGCAGAACATCTAACACACCTCAAAAAAACTTTTGAGAAATGTCACAAATTTGGTTTGTCACTTAATCCCAAGAAATCCCATTTTGCAATGCAAGAAGGTAAACTTTTAGGTCATATCGTGTCCAAAGATCGAATCAAAATCGATCCCAAAAGGGTCGAGGCGATAGATCCCATAAATATTCCTAGAAACATAAAAGAAATTCAATTTTTTTTAAGAAAAATAAACTTCTTGAGGAGATTCATCCCTAACTTTGTTGAAATTGTAAAGTTGATTACAAATATGTTTAAAAATAACAGGGAGGTGAAGTGGACAAACGAAGCCAAAGCGTCGTTTCAACGTATCAAGAAAATTAATAAGCGAAGCACCAGTCCTAGCAAGCCCGGATTACACAAAAGAGTTTTTGATTTTTTCTTTTGCCTCTGAACATACAATCGCAGTTGTATTGTTACAAAAAAATGAGGAAGGTTTTGAGCGGCCTATTGCATTTTTTAGCAGAAGTCTCAGAGACGCTGAGCTGAAATATGACATATTGATAAAACAAGCTTCTGCAATGGTAAAAGCTCTCAAGGCTTTCAAAACTTATGTATTGCACTCAAAGATCATCGCGTATGTGCCTACAAGTTCTGTTAAGGATATACTAGTTCAGCCAGACAGTGACGGAAGAAGATGTAGATGGCTGGCTAAAATTCAGGAGTTCGACCTGGAAGTCAAACCAACTAAAATTATCAAAGGTCAGGGTTTGGCCAAATTGCTAGCCGAATCAAATCTAAAAGCACTTGGGATAAATCAGCTGCAAGAAAATGAGGGATTTCTAGAAATATATGAGCTTGACGTCACTGCACCCACAACCGAGATTCAAGACAAGTTCTCTACTTTTGTCTGGTATCACGATATCATTTCTTACCTACTGACGCTGTAATGTCCCAGTGAGTTAACCCCATCTAAAACTAGGACACTAAAGTTACACGCTGTAAAATATTGTATCATAGATGGTAAATTGTATTGGAAAGACCCACTTGGTTTTCTGCTAAGTTGCTTAGTCGAGGCCAAAACAGAAAGCGTTATAGACGAATTCCACGTGGGAGTGTGCAGAGGACACCATGCTTGGCGGGAAATGACTTATAAAATCTTAAGAGATGGGTATTATTGGCCTAAATTATTCACAGATGTAAACACTAAAGTCTGAACTTGTACTCCTTGTCAGTTGTTTACAGGCAAACAGAAAGTCCCAGCTTTACCTTTAGTTCCAGTTAAAACCGAAGCTCCATTTCAGCAATGGGGTCTCGATTTCATTGGAGAGATTCATCCACATTCCAGTGCTCAGCACAAGTGGATTTTAACTGCTATGGACTATTTCACTAAATGGGTGGAAGTTATTCCCACGAGAAATGCAACTGACTCAGTAGTAATCAGTTTCCGAGAAGAAAATATTTTATCCAGGTTTGGTTGTCCCCGAAAGATAGTCACTGATAATGCCCAAGAATTTAAGTCAATGGCCATGGTAAGCTTCTGCTAGAAATATAATATCATATTAGGACACTCCACAACTTACTATCCACAGGGTAATGGTCTAGCTGAATTGTCGAATAAAAGTTTGATTACCGTGATAAAAAAAGGTTTTGACTGAAAATAAGAAAGCATGGCATATCCATTTAAAATATGCTCTGTGGGCTAACAGGATTAGTACCAAAAGATCAATTGGGATTTCCCCTTTTCAGATGGTATATGGCACCGACGTCATTTTACCAATAAATCTTGCTCTGCCCGTAATGAAACTTTGGCAAGATTCAAATGAAGAACCCATCGACGTTACCAGGAGGATAAACTAGTTGATTGAAGTTCAGGAAAATCGGGTCGAAGTAAATGAAAGGTTACAGAAATATCAGGATAACATGAAGGCCTTATTCAATTGAAAAGCTAAAAACA
>ML784486.1:245540-274707 GCA_009831015.1 Picea engelmannii
GCTTCTTGAAATTTTGTTTCTTTTCTTGAACTGGATTGATTGATGGAGATGATTAAAAATAATAACAAACTCAAAATCATGGCAAGGTGCCCAAGAACCCTTTCTTTCCTTCAGAAAACATGTTTGCTTCTCACATCTTAAATCTTTGACATATGTAAACAACCATGAAGATCTCACGTTTATTTCCTGATTGATAAATTCTTTAAGTTGATGTAGTAAATGCTTATCTCATTATCACATTGAGATCTCATATTCCAGAGTTTGACAAGAACCTCATACTGCTGCTCAAAATAGATTGATATAGTTGTGCAACGTGCCTGCTGCGCAACTGTGAATTTGTCCTTCACAAATCAAGACTGAGATTTTCAATGCGTAATAGGGTAACAAATGATCATGTATAATGATCCATCAAACAAAACAACATTGTACATAAGAATTCCATCCAAATCCGAAACAACAGTTGGAGAGTGTGGAAGCAAGATCGTTTGAAGGTACGCAGTAATGTGAGCAATTTTCAACTTGTTGTATCAAGTTGACACTTCAAATTTGATACTCTGGATCCTGTGCATAGCAAATGAAAATAGCAACCTCTGCACAGTGCGCAGCAAATGACAACAACATCCTCTGCGCAGCAATGAACAACAATGTCTTCTGCACAACAATGAACAACAATGTCCTCTACGCAACAAGCTTGGATTGAAGATTCTGAATTTGCAGATGAAGAGAGCGATATCTGGGGGTTTCTTCACCTGGAGGATGAAAATTTTGAATGATAAAGCCAAAATAAACCATCAATTGTACCCATCATACCTCATCGTACCTTAATACCCAATTGCACAGCATTAGGAAGTTGCGCAACAACTTGTGCAACGCTATAATTTGCTTGATGATGCCACGTGCCTTCAATGGATTTGAGCTTATCAAATCTTTAGGACCATGACAAGACTGACTATAACTGACTTGAATTAACCTCATGATATTTCATTATGACTCTTTAGTGATATGAAAACCCATACCTTTCTCACCAAGACCATATGTTTCATGACTCAGCTTTATTTTATGACCTTACTCAAACACATTTATCAATCACAAACCCATTGACTCATAACCTAAGAGAAGTCACGCCATGGTCTTTATGAGACCAAAGCATGACTTTACCCTATCATACATTTTTTAGTCACATCCTAACAACCTATTTATAGGACACTAACAGACCCTATCATTGAAATTATTTATACTCTCTCCTGAATTTATTTTGTAGTTATAGAGTTGATCATAAAGGGATTGGTAATCTTTGCTTTGTTCAAACCTTTTGGTAAAACATTTTGGAAAGAAACCCCAACTCGTGATTCTTCCCGGAAGAACACTATCATACCATTCCTTAGCCCTTCCGACAAGAGTGTAAGAGAAGAGTCGCATCCAGACATCTTCATGTTGCTCATAAGGTTCAAGAGCGCGAAGGAAGGCATCTAGGTGATCTTCGGTTGTAACGAGGTCATCTTTCGAGAAGTTGGGAGCCATTCCTTGAAGTCCCTTGAGAGTTTGTTAGGAGATCCAAGGATATTTGTTACGTCTAAAGGTTTGTATGCATCTTTATCCCATGGGCTCCATGTAACACTTGGTGAACTGGGTACGGATGAGAGTGGAGGTGTAGATCCAGTAGGTGAAGATGGAGGGCTAGGAGAGGTAGATGGATAATCATGGGAAGTGGGAGATGATGGATTACTAGACTGTTTGGGTGAAGGCTTATGATGTTTGGAAGTGTTTTTTGGGGTCAGGTAATGCCCCTTTCGGGTACATCCCATAATGGAGTCGCTCGATTAGCTTTAGGACAAGCTTATCAAGGGTAAAAGGGGAATGTTCTTCAATGGAGTCGCCAGGCAAGCTAGGGGTAAAGGCTTTGGGATGGTAGCTTTCCAAAGTGTCGTTGGGGTTCAAAAGAGGATTCATAATCCTCCCTGACAACGACGACAAAATGTTATCGCGCAAATTGTACATTGGGCAAAGCCTGACCCAAACCACAATATGGCGACAACTAAGAGAACACTGACCCACTGTCACCTTAGATAGGTATTCCCGTCACTTTGGAGATGAAAGTGATCACCTAAAGGGGGGAATCTCAGGTGAACCTAGGTGGAAATGAGACAGAAAGTGAGATGATGAGATGAATGCCCCCATAGGTCAAGTTTCTATGTGGAAGATGGCTTTGATGGCACGTCTCAAAAGTGGTTTAAGGTTTTCGAGTCTTTGGGTACCTGTGGAAAGTGTTTGTCCCTGCCCAAGACACAAGAAAAACCAAGTATGCACGTAATATGTTAAGTGGACAAGCAAGTTAAGCTTGTTGTCCCTAATTGAAACAGTAAAAATAGATATATATCAGCAATGAATTCAAGTAACTACTCCAAATAAAACCACTTAAAGCGTCAAAGATTAGTTGAGTCGTGAAGCATAAAACACGTAGATAAGTTATGAACACTTTAGCACAACTTTTAGTGGTATTAGATGGTTGTTATGATAAGTTTTCAAAGTATATTTACAATAGCCAAGCGGTTCTAGTAGTGATTTTCTACAACAACAACTTTTAACCATGAAAATAAGCAAGTAATCCAACCAAAATTTTTCCAGTTAGCAACACAATGAAAATAATGGCTTACTAGCAAATTTCCACAGTCAAATTGGGAGTTAAAGTCAAGAAAAGAGGATGATTTGTTGTAGCCCTAATGGTTGTAGCTTTTAAGTTGTTGTAGCTCCAAGAAGACCAAGAGAACTAAGACACCCTAGAGGGTTTAACAACCTCAAGACATCCACAAAAGATTCCAACTTGAATGAGATTGATATTGCACTAAAACATGTTTACCAATGCAAACATTTTATTTCTCCAATGCAAAAAATTAGACAAGTGCCTTTAAAATTTGGGTGAATGGAGTCTTAGAAGAATGAGTTGGATCAACAAAATCCCTAGGGGTGTAAATCCCCTTACTCTCTAGGGCATGCCAATCAAACTAGAGTAGATCTAAGAGGGTATACACATTTGTATTCCTCCTAGCAACCCGTACCAAAAATGACTTATAAACTTAATGTTGATTTTTCGTCTTAAGCAGTTAACTAGATTAATGTTCTTTTACTTTTAAACCATTAGCACAATAACTACATATAAGGATCACTGAAAGAATAACATTCACAACATATACAAGATTTACCTTGGGAAATCCCCCTAAGGGAGAAAAACCTAGCAAACTTCCTCAATATAGATTCACCAACCAAGAACAATGCCTCTCTCCAAGAGAGAACTAACAAAGCAAAAGATCCTCCTCAAACCCTTGACCAGGGAAGAGTAGTGCACCACTTAACCAAGATATACCCAAGAGACAAACCGAGAACCTCCACAATGTCACCTTTTGGCTGCAGTAGCTTCTCCCTCTAAGACTTGCGCACTCATCTTCTTTAGCCACAAAACTTGTGTTGTGAGTGTGTTCAAATTAGGCGCTAGCCTCCCTTATAAATAGTAGTTTGGCCAGCGTAAAATTAGGTTTGGGTCGACCTGTCAATTTACCTTTTTTTTTCATTTTACTTGTGAAGGCACAATAGGGTCGACTTTTACAAAGGCACAATAGGGTCGTCTTAACAATTATAATATAATAATATTCTTTAGGGTGTTGTCTTGGTCAAATACAATAAGGATATCTTTCGAAGCTACTCAAACTTCAACACTTAGCAATTAATATGAAGCTCACTGGAGGGTGTATGCAACATACTCCTCTTAAGGTCTCAACCAACAATAACCAAGAAGAAGCAAGAAAGAACTAACAAGTGCATAATTTCCTTACCAATTCCAAGAAAGAGAGAGATCAAACCCTAGTTCACCAAGCATTTACCATTCAAGAGCAAGTGAAGAAGCCTCCAAGAGGTGAGCACCACTTAGTCTCATCCATTCACCAAGAGATAACACCAAAACTCATTAGCAAGAGAGAGAGAGATACCAAAAATGCTCAAGTCTAGCGAAAATTTCAACCATTAGTCTTCTCCAATAGGAGAGCTATGATCAAAATGAGATACAAAATGATCTTTATTTATACAAATCCTCTAAAAAATAGTTTGTTCATGTTCAAAGGGTAAACCACAAGATAAGGGGACAACAACCATTACTCTTGCCCCTTTGCCAAAATAATATTTTTTAATTCATAATTTGCACATAAGAAAAACCCTAGAAATGACATCATCCCTTTCTAGGGTGATGTTTTGTCATTTTTAGGTGGACATTGAGCTTGAAGATAAATCGTTGGACCTCCAAAGGCTCCATGCTCATGCGCTAGGCTCATCTATGTCATGCAAAGGGTCTTCTCCCTCAAAAATGCCACGTGTCCATCTCCACCACCAAATCCTAGCCTTAGGGTGATGTCAAGCCCTCAAAAGGTGATGTTTTGCCTCTTTCAAGCAAGTCGTTTGGCATGTAGGGTTTGGGAAAGATCCTCCAAGGTGTCCTCTAGGCCTCCAAAGGCATGTCATCATCCTCCGGAGTGTGGGCCCTTGGCATCCAACATGTGGGCTTCAAGCCCCATGGAATCCCAAGCTAGGCTTGTTCTTCCAAAATTGTCCACCAACTGGGTCCTACAAAGACAAATGGATACGTCATCTAAGGATCTCAAGTCCAATGCATGATGATGAGTAAATCAAATCAAGAAAAGAGCCATCTAAGCATGTACATCCAAACCACCTCATCAAAGTAAAGTAATGCTCAGAGACCCTATGCGATTTGCCAAGTTTAGGTATGGGAGGGTTGACAAAACAACCTATTGGGTGAATCATACCTCAAGTTTAGGGGTGTTTCCTGAGGGGACCTCTTTCTAAGTCATGTGGATGAGGTGTCATGGATGGGGTGAAGAATTTTGGGCATGGGGTTCATGACATACAAGGGGTTGTAGTGTCTCATTTATGGGTGCCTTTGTAGAGGGTATGTTGCACCTTCGTTTTCAATGCAACCTTTTTCCAAGCCCATTTACTGCCTTTTATTCTTTTAATATGTTTCCCAGGTTGAAGCCAAGGTGGGGCTTCTACCTAAGCATGAAAAGTTGTGCCCACCTTGATTCTACCTTGGTCACATCATGCTTCTCCAAGTTGAAAACATGTGTGGGGCTTCTACCTAAGCAATAAAAACAGTTTCCACACATGCTCGACCTTGGTTGGCATTTTGTTATTAGTTATTTTTCATAAGTCCCATCAATTTCTTATGAGAGACATTTCATTGTCCTTGGGATCCCTAGGCGAGCATTTAGAAGGTTAATGATGGATTTTATCTTTTTCGAGCTACAATCCTATGGGCATTCAGTCCCTTCTTCCCATGAAATGAGGGACAACTCCTTCTTGGGTCAGTATACTCGAAAATCCCAAAAGGTGAGGAGATGAGGGGATGAAGCATGGAAAGTCGCAAATATGGTCGGGAATGGCATGGCGAATCATCAAGAGGACCTCCTAGTAGAAAACCTATCCCTAAGGGTGACCCACTTACTAGGGCGCAATGTCAACCACCAAAGTGAAATAGGGGAAAGAGCATAATGTCCAAGCAAATGTTACATAATCAAAAGCAGTAATAGATGCAACAAACTCAAATGCCTCAAATATTGAAATGACAGTCACCATAATACCTGGCTTGTACCTCATGGATGAAGATCCAATGTCTTCCAGAGGCCAACTGATGCGGTGGATACCGTCGTGATGAACCTGGAGCCATGGTGGTGAGGTGGGTCTCTGTCTGTGCAAGTGGACATTGTTGGTCAAGCTGTCTCTCGGCACACCATGTCTACAACCTGAGGGACTCAAGACATCATCTCCTTAGTTATCCATAGAAGTTGGGGACAACAGGTCTCTTGAAGACCAAATGTGCATAAGCTTAAATGCTAAATGGATCTACAATTTGTAATCTCTTTTTATCTCATAATGAAATTATGCTTTTTTCTAAGGAAAAAAATGTGTCATTCTAGTCTCTTAAATACTCAACTAAGAACATATAGATAAATATTACGAGTAACAAAAAAAGTTGCTTAATTACTTGCATATCCAAGTGCCAAATATCCAAAGTGCAAGCTAATGTGGTCTCCATAAACTATTTCCCCTATGGTCCCAACTTCACCCCTCCAAAATATGAAACCCAAGGGCAAAAAATCATCTCCAAGAAGCATATTATATGGTTTAAGGTCCATATGAATAAAGCTTATTTGGGTTGGCTTATGTAGATACTCCATTCCTTTTGAAACATTGAAGGATACACACAAGGCATCTATTTCATGAAATTGTTGCAAGCCTATTCAGAGTTCAATCAAATAAATGCTTGCTAAGGGTACCCTTTGTCATGTACTCATATACCAAAAGCCTTTCATTGACTTTGATGCAGTGGCCCAACAAAGTAACCGAGTGTCTATGCCAATCTTTTGATAAAACCACTATTTTTGTCTACAATTATTCCTATCTCTTGTTAATCCCTGCCCTGCCAAGGATTGTAGTTTTTGGTATGAAGCCAAACTGTTTTAACTTCGTATTAATTTGTCTACCTTTTGAACTGCTCACCAATGTTTTGTGAAAAGTGTTTATTAATTATTTCTTTTTATAACAAGTGAATTTTTTTTAATCAATTTTTAGGAATATATAATCCATTTTTCTTGTTGGAATACATGATAATGATGGGACTAAATAACCTTGGTAGAGAGCCATTTTTTGAAGGATTTTTTAGACCATCAAAGTCAATTTTAATATTAGAAAAAACAAAATTCAACCATTGGTCTAAAATTTAATGCTCTTCATTGTCTAACAAATCATATTAATCTATCTATCATATTTCATACAACTGTTAAGCTTTTGACATTAGAATTTATCGCTCTAGATTTCCTCAATAATGATAACGATGGGACTAAATAACCTTGGTAGAGAGCCATTTTTTGAAGGATTTTTTAGACCATCAAAATCAATTTAAAAATTAGAAAAAACAAAATTCAACCATTGGTCCAAAATCGAATGCTCTTCATTGTCTAACATACCATATTAATCTATCTATCATATTTCATACAACTGTTAAGTTTTTGACATTAGAATTTATCTCTCTAGATCTTCATTGTCTAACAGATCATATTAATCTATCTGACATATTTCATACAACTGTTAAGTTTTTGACATTAGAATTTATCTCTCTAGATCTTCATTGTCTAATGGATCATATTAATCTATCTGTCATATTTCATACAATTGTTAAGTTTTTGACATTAGAATTTACCGTTGCAAATTTCCTCAATAATTGATGATACTTGGCAATGAATAAGTTTGGGAGTGATCGCATGGCCAGTGCACCTAGATGACCTTCCTCCATTGTCTGATTGCTATAAAACACATTGACCTTCCTTGACTGCCTCACCGCTACCAAGCACACTGACTCTAGTTTGCCTATGCCAATTGACCAATAGTAAGTGATTCTTAACTTCAACAAGTAATCACACGCTTGATAGCCTGCTTCCACTCTCCTCGACCCTTAGCAAGCCTGGACTAGGTTGTTCCAAGTCGAAAAGTAAAGAAAATGAAAAGGACCAGATATTTTTTTCAATGACATGCCTACATGAACTTGAGATAAGTTTAGACATTAGATCCTTGTCTCATCAATCCAAAAAGTCATCCAAAACRCCAACCCACTTAAAGCTCTTCATTCTCGCATGTTTGGTGTGGGATACTAAAAAATATTCCTAACACCGTTTCTCAACATATGTTTCCTTGTAACCTCCACTACGACGACACTAGGAATATTAATAGAATKCTCCMTTAAACCATCAACCAAACTAGCCTCAGATTGTGGAATTCTCGATAAAATGAATGCCAACTAGGCAATTGAGTAGAACTCCTAGACAAAATGACAACCAAATCTATGTGTGTATGTGGGCAAAGTGCTCAATGGAAGTGGGGATATTCTTAATGGGGGTTGTTTAGTCTTTACTAACTTGCTCTCTCCTTACTTTAGTAACAAAGCCTATTATATATGTCAGTTCTCTCTTCCAATTTAAAGGGCAAGGTGATGGGTTGTCTAGGTGGTAGGAAAGGTCTTCCATAAGGATAGGAAAAAGCACCTCATCTGTCATGGAAAGTTTCAGTTCTATAAGTTACCTAGACTTGCCTTAGTTCTATAGGTTAACTAAACATTCCTAACTCTCAACAACATTCACAAGGTTGAGGAAAGGTGTTCGATAAGGTACTTTGATTTGCTTAAGACTTGAAATCTTAACTCTCAACAATTATATTCGGTGAAGGCACTCATCTTAAATTTGCCAAGGAAGGTATTCCATCGAAGGCTGTAAGGAAAGAAGTTGTAGGGAAGATAGGTAGTGAAAGTGAATGAAAGAAGTTGTAGGGAAGATAGGTAGTGAAAGTGAATGAAAGAAGTTGTATAGAAGTTATTATGGTAACCTTGGAAATTATATCAAATATTGGAAAATACCTAATTATTGAAATCATGGGTAGTTTCAATGCTTTTCAACAACACTTATTTGTAAGAGTCATTTACCTAATTAAGCGAAGGAGATCCTTACAAGTTATACTTGCTCGTTTCTATTGTCAGCTCTAGTGCCTACAAGATATTATCTGCTCGTTTCTATAAGTTCATCCAGGCTACGAAAATAGATTCATTAGCAAGCGAGGGCCTTAAGGTCATCCAGGCCGAGGAATAATGGGAAGGGGGAAGGATTGAAAGACTCACATGTCGTAATGACATTCTACCTGATAGACTTGGAGGAATTTAAGCCACTCAATAGATGAATAAGATTAATAATGGTGGAAAGTAGCATTGGGGGTAAGTAAAATGAGATCAAAGTCAATAACCAAGAACAAAAGCACACCTCTTTTTCTCTTGCATGTTCCAAGCATACAAGATTTTGATAAACAAATTTCAATAATTGGAGCACATAAGCATTCATGCTCTCTTCAATGGTGACTTTCTTCCAAGTGTTGATGGGATCAATATGCCCACGATGTATCCCATCGAGCTGCTCATTTCTTCCACAAACACTAAAGAAAATGGTTATGAAATTAATGCTTAAACTAGGCTTGAATTACAACTTGATAAACATGTTCTCATGTCATCTTTGCATGCTCTGCACCTGGAATGCTTTTGTGTGCTTCACTTTGTAGTCATCCACTTGGTGTTTTGCATGTGCATTGTGTCCTTAATTTGAGTGTTTATGATGAGAAGTTGGAATATGTTTGTGAATTTATAATACAATTATCTATAACGCCAAAACAACCTATAAAGCTTCCATTGGAGCGCGGTGAAATAAAAACCAACACACAAAATTGGGGCCACATGATTCAAGTGATCTGGATGTTGGTTGGAAGAACGACTATTGGCTTGTTGTAGTAAAATCTGAAGGTTACCATTTAAATGAAAGAAAGACAAACAAACAAAAAGAGATTATGTCTCACCTTCCAATGAAGGATAGTGTACTGACTTGCTTGGGTTCATCGAGGGAGGGTGGGTTTGTTTTATTGTTTTCACTAATCATATATTGATCATGAAAACTTTGTATCCACCACAAGGAGACGATCTTGAACTTCAATAGACAAACAATGTTCCATAGGTAAAGGCAAGTGCATGACCTACTCTTGCACATTTCTCTATTTTTTTTTAATATAAAACACTTATTAATTAATTAGGAACTAGATAGTCCCCTATTGTAAAATTCAATTTGAAGCATATTGCTATAACCACAACGATTAACTAAAGCCCTTTTTGCATCAAAGAACATGTGCTATTAACAATACCAAGCTCATCGAACAAGCCATAACTATGTATCATTGTATTGCCAATGCGTGTAATGCATGCATGTAACTTGGATCCCTGAGCACATATGTATCATTGCAAAAAAAATCAATCAATCAATATATATATGTGTGTGTGTGTGTGTGTGTGCATGTTTACTCTAACACCAACATAGATCCATCTTAACCCTGGATTTATCAAGCGTCGAGAGGGATCGAACTTCTCGAGGTGCAAACCTTTAACCTTTTCTCAAGTTTTGCACTCTAAAAAAGGTTTTCACCTTGAGAGATTTGATCCCTCTCGGCGCTTGATAGATCCAGGGTTAAGATGGATCCATGTTGGTATATATAGTAACACATGACTTTTTTAATTGATCTTTTAATTGAGTCAAATTAAAATTTTTGAAATCTTTGAAATCTAACATCACCCACGTGACAACTTGTCCCCCATACTGGGTTGTAGAGCGCCTTTCGGCTCAATCTGCATGGCATAGGATCTCGATGATTAATTTCAATGGAGTAACTGGTTCCCATATGAAATAGCTATTTTAAGGAAATCACGAGTGGTCTTGGAATACTCACGCCATATAATGACAATCTCTAAAAGCATGTTGCTCCATTGAAAATTCTTGTTTTTTCAATGTTAAAATTGTAATGAGGCACTATATTAGATAAGTGATACTAAGCTCATCGAACAAGCCTAGAGCTATGTATCACTGTATTGCTAATGCATGTAGATTGGATCCCTGAGTAGCAAAAGTGTATAGCTATAAAAAAACAATATATATAACGAGCGACACTAGGTTTATTCTAACATCAACATGGCAGAGGATCTCAGTGATTGATTCCATGATTCCAATGGAGTAACTAGTTCCCATATGAAAGAGCTATTTTAAGGAAATCATGAGGTCTTGGAATAATCACACTAGAAAATGACTATCACTAAAAGCATGTTACTCCATCGAAAATTCTTGTTTTTTCAATGTTCAAATTGTAACGAGGCATTGTATTAGATAAGCGAAGGTAGGGACTAGCTGCTACACAACTTCCCCTTGTTATTACTTATAGCTGTCTCTTGCATTCTTTTAATTGGAATTACGATGCCTTCAACTCACTGCCCCTTTTATATAACCCAAAACTCATCTTTTTCAATCTCATTTTATGGGCCGAAATAACCGGTTACTTGCTCGAAAACTTGTAATAATATAATCAAATCTCTAGTTTTCGTCCGTTGAATTTCACTAGGTTCTTTGTATATACTTTGTGTATCACTTGCACTATTTATTTTGTAAATTGTAACAAAAATGAAGAGAAGCTAAGAGAAAGGAGATGAGATTGCATCGGATGGATATGAAATAACAAGGAAGAAGGGTGGCTTAATGCATATCCATCCTTTATAATTGCCTCCCATATTCCCTATACCTTTTTGTAGGTTTTTGTCAATGGCATTACTAAACAACACATTTACACTCAATAAGATTTAACCCTTTGCTAATGTCTCTCTGCGAATCATCACAAATACATTGCATTGAATGGAATACACCTATATTGTATTGAATGTAATACAATAATGTGTAGCTTTCGTATCTTTCCTCAATTTCGTTTTTTTTTTTCTTTTAACTATCGAGGATTTGTATCTTTTTTTTTTCCTTTATTATTATTATTTTTCTCTTTATTTTTTTAAGGTGGTAAAATTGATCATAATTTAGTTGTCAATCGATAGTGAGGACAATCATTACTGTTGCTATCCGCGAATGCAGGTCGACTCATCACCGTTATTCAAGGAAAACTACGACACTTGAAATAACCTATTGGTGGTCCATAAGGGTGTATACTTTCACTCCTTCCAAATGCTTATGGGTCTTGGGTTGTCAACATGTTTCCTTATGCCTAAGGAATATGAGCTATTAGCCAATCAAAAACAATTTTAAGTCTTACTTCAAGACCAAAATGTGACTTCAACCTAAATAGTATCCACAAGAAAGTTAGTGTCCCTTGGAAGATGAGTTCCTAGCCAATCAAAAGTAATTTTAAGTCTTACTCGAGGACCAAAATGTGATTTCAACCTAAATAGTGTCCACAAGAAAGTCAATGTCCCTTGTGGTCATCACCGAGGCTACCTGAACCAGTGGGGTCATATGCTTTTTAATAACATTTAGTCTTAATTGTGCTAAGAGTCACTTTATGACCCAACATGGAGGAGATGTTGTCACACACATAACAAAAAAATACTTAAAAAAAAAAGAAAAAAAAAGAAAAAGGGCCAAACAATTTTTTAACTCCTCCACTTGGTTTCTAAGTTTGCCATTTTTCAACTATCCTCTATTGAACTCTTTTATTTTTTGTCTCGAGCAAACACATGATACTCTAAACCTCATATATAATAAATAGACGTTGTATACATTGGCATACATATAGTAAAATTCAAAACTCCAACCATATACATAGCAATGAACATTATGTATACATGGATAGAGCATTTACTGTATTTTTTTAGATCTAGGGGAATCAGTAACTCATCGAGATTACCTGGGCGAGGCCCAGGTTCAAATCCGATTGGTTGCCATTATAAACCCTAAGCTAGTGCCAACAACCCGCAAGCTAGCACCTAACATGAAACTTATGACTTAGTAGGGACCAAGACATCCAAAGACACACCCATGAGGGGGTCCCACTCAAAGGGGGTGCCTATCCTTCCAGCGTTATCACAACGGGCCAACATGTCACTTACGAGAATTCAACCTGGGTGGGGAGGAGAACAAACAATCCACATAACCACCCGAGCTATGAACCCTGGACTACTATATTAATAATTAGATATATACAACATGTAGAGGTAAATCATGGAGATATATTAGATGGAGGTAAATTACACACACACACACACAATTATATAAATAATAATAATCTATTTTTAAGGTCACGACCAAGCCAAATACCAAATTGGTGTATGACACCCCTTTGTTTGTGGGACAAGAGACCCCCTTTGTGCAATGATTTGATTGCTAAAGTCTATGGAGGTGTATATACCATACCCCCCTATGGATTTGAACCTGTGACCTCCAAGGAGGAAACACATGATAATATATATATCATGTGTTTCCTCCTTGGAATGGTTGGGAGGAATGGTTGTTACCCTCTCCACCTAGGTTCAATTCCTTGTAAGTGACATGTGATACCCTTAATGGGTCTATACGATGCTCTTGTTGTTGAGCCCCCAATATTCCGAAATGCTTGACTTCCCCATGTTCTCTTGTAGATTTTTTCTGATTCTTTATCATTGAAAATTTCCTTTCAAATTATGTTAAAAGTCATTATCAAGTAACTTGAGGATAGAGGATAATATAGTGCCAACATAGATTAAAATAATTGAATCAATAATTTATGAGATAAATTAAATTAAACTCGAAGCCCACCAAGGTGGAACCTCTATCCGATGTGGCGTCTACCCTTCTAGCCTTATCATAAGGAACCAACATGTCCACTTTGTGGGAATTGAACTCAGGTGGGGAGAATAACAAACATGCTACTCAATCACCCGAGCTATAAAACCCAAATATATCAAGCATCAATCCGAGATTAAAATGAATCTACACCAATCCTATACATAAGACCAATTAATATCCTACCTAACCCTTCATTACTAATTAAAAAATAAATCCACACATTTTGAAAATTATAAAATGAAAATTTAAATTACAAAATACAGAGACACTTCATTTCATTGCTAATTAAAAAAACAAATCCACACATTTTGAAAAATTATAAAATCAAAATTTAAATTACAAAATATCAAGTTTTATAGTTTATTTTTCCACTCCGGGAACCAACTAGGACAAACTCTAGCACATCCCGACGAGCAACCGAAAAGTATCGTTCCAACAGTACAAATATTTCATATATTTCTTCGAGGATCTTCATTAACTGAGCGCTTCAAAGAGATGATGCCTCTTTTAACGCTACTTCGAACAGCTTCAAGACAACAGGCGAGAAGGTGGACGCTTATCAGCATTAAAATCATGGACCTGGTTAATATTAAAATCAATTGTAAGTTCTAAAAAATTTGGTTACTTGCAATGCAACTCCTAAAACCCTAAACCCTACAAGTGTTGGGGAGGCTTTCGCTCCGATTTTGACAAACAACAAA
The DNA here is from genome assembly GCA_009831015.1 of Picea engelmannii. Classification (NCBI taxonomy): domain Eukaryota; kingdom Viridiplantae; phylum Streptophyta; class Pinopsida; order Pinales; family Pinaceae; genus Picea; species Picea engelmannii. Next base: position 259,471 of record ML784486.1, read on the forward strand.
TAACGCTCATATAACATTTAAGGTCTGCAAGTTGCCCCTTTCTTTTTTCATTTAAGCAGGAGCCAAGGATCCTTGCTGCGCAGTTAAACATTGAAAGCTCTGCTGCAGAGCGTGGATTGATTACCAGTTCATGACCACTGGTGAGCGAGAAACCAGGTAAAATTCCAGCCTAGGATCCGCAGTTAAAAGAAAGATAGAACACCCAAGGAATCCCAGAATTGTATATTCATTGCAGACAATTGAGTCTTTATCTGACGAAAAAAGTAAAGGCTATACAAATAAAATCTCAGTTGCCATGGGCAGAACAGAGAGTTACTGAACATATCCAATATTTGCTTGAGTCGGGAAATTCATATTGAGAAAGGAGGAGAATCCAAAATGCGGCATCGTCCTCCTCCTCGTGCTGTGAATGTAACAAAGCTGGCAGATGCCAGAGCGCCGGAGGTGGAAGCATTGTATTCTATCATCCAGAAGAGAGTGAAGCTCCGTAAAAGGAAGAGAGAGGAGGATGCCCAAGATTTTACGGTGCCTCGGGGCCAGCGGCGCAGGACCACCAGCTTCTTCAACCGCAAGGGCAACCTCTGGAAGAAAAGGAAGCGGGACGCTCTGAAAAGATCCAATCGTTTCAAAACTAAAACAGCGGAGGAAAGCGCCCATGATAAGGATGCAGAAAAGTTGAAGAAACTCTGCAGGTGTGTCCGGCGAAGAATTGAGCTCAAAGGTGGGAGTGATGGTGGTTTTGGATACTCTAGAGACGGCACTGCAAGACTTGTAACGCATGTCTGGCATGCCAAGAGATTCAAAATGATTAAGAAATGGGGTTATTATCTTCCTTTGGGGTTTTTCGGCAGGTAAGCATCAATGAACCATCTCATACTTTCATGTGGTTGAAGAATAATGAGTTTGACAGAATGCCCGGCCCGTGTTTAGTAGAAGTTTATGTTTCAGAAAAATTGCCAGTTGCGGGAATTCACAATCATTAAGAAGAATGCCGTAAACTCGGTCTGCAAAATTCTGTGCAAGTTTCAGAATTTGGATTTGCTCTGTGTCTGCCTATTTTCTCAAGCTTTATCGCTCTGTTTTCTTATTGCCTGCATCTATGACACTTACAGTGCGCCATAACATGAAGAAACAGCTTTACATACAAAATACAACTTTCATCATTTTATTTGCCTAAATAATGGGTTCAAAATCCTTCATTTTAGGTTAACAATGCACCAAGATTAAACTAAGCAAATTAAATTGAATTCAAAGCAGACATACTCCGGTAGCAAGATATTGCTGTTCTGTTGGATACGGGTTTCAAATTTTGCAGATGTGGTAAGTGTTTGACACAGGTTCCAATTTGAACAGAATAACCTTCAAATTAAAATCAGTGACCGCATCTTCCTGAGAATGTATCATTAAAATGCTAGAAGGATTTGTTTCTCTCTCAAAGTGTAGATCAGCTTTGTAAACTTTTGAACTTTGAAATTTGGGACCAGCAGACAACATGCAAATGCTCAGGTCAAACAAGTAGTTCAGTATACACAGAGTGGTGACAATGATTGAAATTTAATGGTAAAGTATTCTAGAAAATTGCCATTGAAAATGTTACAAGTAAAAGATAAGCCTTCGCTTTTCCTGCAGCAGGAAATTGGACTGTGATAACTTCTTAGGCTAGAGGGATCTCACTATGCATCCCCTTGATTTTAAGTGCTTTAAAATGCAGAGGCAGAGGATCAAGGGCTGTGTTGAAATGGTCAAAGTCGAGTGCACTGCTGCATGATGCAAGCTACTTCAGCGCTGTTCAGTTGGAGGGTCCTGAGGCAAGTGCAATCACTGCCTCTTTAAGTCATTGCCTCCTACTGCTGTTCTGCATGTATTGATGTTGAACTCGATAGATTTACTTTGTATTTCATAAGGAAGCATTCTTATGCATGATACACAGGTGCATTGTTCAAGCACTTGCTGCCTTTTTGTCGTCTTTATTACTTTATTTTGATTACATTTTTGTTCTCTTATCTATATTTGGCAGGGTTCACTTTTGAATGTTCTGAGAATGGTACTAGAGCCTTCACCACCGTCAGTAGCAGTCATGTCAGAAATGCAAAAAGCTGAATTATATGGAGTGTGCTATGGGACTGCTATGGTAAGCCAGTTTGTGGAAATAGGTTCCCTATTGAGACTGTTTGTTGTGTTTTTTTCCTCAGAAAACCTAGTATATGATTGTAACAAAGTATATATTTGAGCAATATCTAAAACTTAACATTTGCAGTTGAACAAAGTCGGGGGATCCCCTTATGGCTTGATTGCACCTGTGATGTATTTGTGGTGCCCATCTCCTAGTAATATGCATAAAGAGACAACCAACACAGACTTGAAGGATGGATGTGCTATTAACGATGATGAAAAGAACGAGAACAATCGGACTCGGTATTTATGGATATGGATACATGCTGCTGCCTTTGACGATGCATTAAATACTTTACAGTCTGCTTGTCAGAGACAGGTGACATATATACTTTTTTTTCCTTGGGAAAAGTCATAGCCTTTTATTAGATATAAAAGTGTACATTTTGCAGATGCATGTTTCAGCATTTCAAAAGATAAAAACAAAACAACCCTAAGGCATAAAGCCAATGCTTCTTATCTTCTTTATCATAGATCCATGTCTTACAAACTGTCTTCATTGAAGAAAATATCTTTGATATTCTATCAAAAAACACTCCAAAAAGAGTATTCCTGCCTTCACTAAATTTAGACTCATAACAGAGCTGTATATTTTGACATGTATCCTCAAAAGGAGACTCATAACCATGCCAAAATGTTATCCTGGATTTTAAAACCCCACCAAACAACTTTACAGTTTCAAAGAGTATTTAGAATATACAATTTGTATGTCCAGAAAGGCCCAAAAACCTGTCCATAACACCGCTGTACAATACATAAGCCCAGCAGAAGTAATAACCGACTGTAAAATGGAGGAATTGAAAATCTGGATATAGGTTGAGTGCTGAAAGAAAATCCCTCACGGGTTTCTTTTACCATCCACATGCCCACAGCCATCTCTTCCTTCTTTTGAAAGAGTTTTTCACCTAATTCAGTACTGCCTCAATGCCATCTTTGGACACTTTTTCCACCAGAAAAGTTTTTTTCTCCTCTCCTACAAAGTTTGGGAAGGAGGTAATCTTCACTATCTCGATTCTCTACTATATTCACACTGTTCTGTTTGTTGTATAAGCCATTTAAATGAGAAGCCCCTATTTCTGCTACGTCTTTGAATGACCTTTCTTTGGAACCATCATCCTTTTGCATCTCCCAAATATTATTGATGTGTTTTCTACGATTTGCCTAATTATGGAAATATTTGGTATTTTCATCTCCACTAGCTAGCCATAGGGCCCTACTTTTAAGTCTCCATCGGGCTTCCTTGTCTTCTAGCAGTTCCCTCTTAGCCCGTTCCAATGATTTTCAAGAATTTCTAGAATTTTCATCAATTAATCCCTTCAAAATCCTGGGCATATACCATTGCTATCTGTTTCACCACTGTAACGAACTCCTGCTCATCTCTCCTCCTCTTCATATGGGCCCAGTTTGATACTGCATTCTTAACTTTTTCAGATTAGTTGCAAACTGAACATTTGCTGACTCCCTTAAGGAGGCATCATACTTAACCATCCTGAATTGACTAGATTAAGGAAACTCTTGTCCGCTGACCATTTGGAGTTAAGTTTGCTGGGAGGTTTACTGCCTTTAGTTTCAATTTGAAGCATCATTGGGTGGTCAGAATCACCATCCACCTCTGGGTGGTCAGAATCACCATCCACCTCTACTGAGGACCTTATTCTCCCAGCCTCGTTCATCACAGATTCAAAAACAATAAATCTGTCTAGCCTCTTGGATACCTTCTCCTCTCCAATCCTCATGCTTCTCCAAGGAGTTAAACTTTATTGGTTCTACGTCAACTAATCCTGCTATCTCGAATTTATGGATAAAGAAATCTGTCAATGGGTTCACTCTGGCAAAGTTCCCCCAGATTTCAGCCCTTTGCAGGGTTAGTTTGAGGTCACCCCCCAAAATTAGATTAGTAGACTTTAGGAAATTCTGATCCAAAATCTCCTCCCAGAAAGCTACTCTTTCCTTGTATGGCCCATGCATGTTGACTACTGAGGTCTTTCCTAGCTTCTGTGAATAGATTTCTATTCCTATTCCCGACACCAAAAACATAAAGTTGATCAGCGTTGTAGATCTTCATCTCGAACCTGTTAACAGACCCCCAGATTGCCCTTCAACATCAACAATTAAAATGTCCCAATCCCTCCAGGATTTAGAGAGGTCTTCAATCGATTTTGTTTCCCCCCCCATAGTTTGTTGAATCATTATAACATTTGGTCCTGCTCAGGGCAAGTTTTTTTGAGGACTTGCCTAGTCCTCTTATATTAAGGGACAGAAATAGCATAAGGATACCTTTGCAGGGGCTTGCCCCACTCTAAGAGCCCCTTGAAGGGTTCTTTGCCTTCCTTCCTTAACTTCCCTCAAAGCTTGGTTCCGGGCTATGGATATGTGGGACTTTCTTCCCCTTCCAGAGTGTGAGACTTTTTTGCCCCCATCTCTGCATGGACTCCCTTCCTGCCCTTCTCCCTCTACAGTTTCTACCCCCTTCTGCGACCTCAGGGGGTATCTAAAAGGCCCTGGTCTTAGAGAAACCTCTTCTGTATTCAAGGGAGAAGGAAACCCCCAATTCCCAATGGAGTCCTCACCCAGAAACTTGGATAAAGATGAGCCCCCTTCTAACAGAAAACCTACCTGAGCCCAGGATATCCTCTAGAGGCAAACTCTTCCCTTACTTTACCTTCTTCCCATTCCTAGCCTTCTTACTGGGAATTCCTTTATGCACCTCCAATGCTGGCCATAAATCAGAAGACAAATTCATATATTTCTAAAGCACCATGTTGATTCGAGGAAGAAAATAACATACCAGGTGGTTTTAACTCCAGTGTGGTATCCAGTCCCTTCATGCCCTTGCATCTCTTGTCCTCAATAATCTTATAGATTTCAGCACTGTGAGGTCAAAACCCTTGATCAAGGTCCTCTCCCCCTCTAATTTTTGACTCTTCCAGTCCATTTTTCACACCCACAGTGCTATGAGAAGCAATTGTTCCCTCTAGCTCCTTTGAACTAACTTGTTCTCGAGCCCTTACTTCCAGGTCAAGACCAGCTTTGACTGTTTGCGATTCCTTCACTGCCTTCGGCCCTGCATCTTCCTTCTTCTTTCTTCTCTATTCCTTACCATGAAACCTTAGCTTGCAGTCATTTACCAAATGCCCGTATACATGACATATGGAACAATGAAAGGAACACCAATATAATCCAATACTGGTACATGGCTTCTACTTCTGACTTCAATCTCAATTTCTTCCGCCAAACCTTCCTACAAAACTAGCTCAACAAATATATTGGCTACTGTCCGAGCTGAGTCTGTTTTGAACTGCTCACTGACCTCTAGAAAAGTTCCTAGACAGTTTCTTATAGCTCTGAAAGCTTCCACCAACCATAGCTCCATTGCAATATCCAACATCTTAACCCATACTGGGTGTTTGATGATTCTCTACACTCTAGGATCGAATGCAGGAGCCCATTTCTTTAAAATAAGTACCGCTGTTCCTCAGAAGCACCTCGCCTGCATTATGATAGTCACAGCCTCCTCTGTTTTAAAATGGAATTCCAGCCATCCTTTCACCAATGTGTTAAACCTTGGCGTATACCCTAAAAAAGGTTTTTAGAAATTCTCCAACCAGAGTAATAAGTTTTTCTCTGATAGAAACCTGCCATGGAAACAGCTCGTCACCATCTTACTCACCATACCCACCATCTGGTCCATGGTAATATCCTCCCCCAGGCATATACCCTAAGAAAGGTTTCTAGGAATCCTCTAACCAGAGTAATAAGTTTTTCTCTGATAGAAACCTGCTATGGAAACAGCCCGTCACCATCTTACTCAACATACCCACCATTTGGTCCATGGTAATATCCTCCCCCAGCACTAACTTTGGCCTTTGTTTTAGTTAACTTCATGCACTTTCGGCCCTTCCTTCCCTTGTTCCCCAGTGGCTCACTACACTGATTTTCTATCAGTGTCTTACCCCCTTCATGTTGAAATTTAAACATATATTTCAGTCACTGAGATTGCTGCCAATAAATTAATTAAACCAGAAATAATCTATGTTGATATAAATTTGAGTTAATGCAGAAACCTACTGCTGATATAGAACAGAAATTTGCAGCGGAAACATACAGTGAACAAGCACATAAATAACACAAAGACACCAGAAGTACCCTGGAACCCCAGTGTGGGGAAAAACCAACAAAGGAGGGCTTCTATTATGGGCTTCAGAGGAAAATTACAGCAATAAAATTACACAGAAATTTCTTACAACAGATCTGCCATTTTTTATCAGCTGTACGGCCCAGCTATACCCAGCTGTTTGGCCCAGCAAGAGGCTGACTCAAATGCTGCTCTACTGCCCAGCAATCCTTTCTGTACTGCCAGCCAGAAATCACCTTCTGCTGCTGCTGAATGACCTGGGAATTTTGGTCTCCCTGGCCTGCTGTACGGCCTATAGTGGCCCAGTATGCTCCAGCAGATGTGGTCTCTTTGGCTGCTAAACTCGACCTCTGCAAGCTGCCTAGAAATGCCCTGAAATGCCTCTCCACAGGCTGCTCAAATCACCCAGCTCGTTGCCCTCTTCCTCGCCCTGTGCGCCCTCCTTCAGCTCACTTGCTCACTCACAAATGAGAATTGTGTTCTGTCCTCTCACCCTCAACCTCCTTTTATCTCCCTAGCAGCCTCCCATCCTCCTTGACAAGTGTCCCAAGGAATTCCCTGAATGGCTGAGAGTTGGGGTTGCTGGACCCCACTCTCCACTAGGAGGTGCACCCCCCTTGGTCAGGGACCCACACTCCACTAGTATCCACCTAGAGGTGCGCCCTCCTTGGTCTGAGTTCCACAGACCACTCAGCCACCTTCAGGAGGTGCGCCCTCTCTCTTTGGGCCCTACAATCCACTCAAGGGGAATCTGGTGCAAGTCTAAAACTAAGGCTGAGATAAAAATGCCGACTGGGTTAATTTAGGTGTCTCATAGCTGGCCTAGGACAGCAGGCACAACTGAGACACCAAACCGAGCTAAAACTAACACTTCACACCAGCTTACCACCTCTACCTTGCCTGGGACCTCCTTCTCAACACCCTGACTGGACTCTGCTATCTCAGAACCACCTCCAATATTCCTTTTTTTGCATGTGTGAACCAGATGAACACTAGGGGTAACGATCTCTAAGGCCTTCCCTCCTTCCAAGTCTCTCCTCCTGATATCTGGAAAGCTGATGGTCAGTTTTTTTAATGGATTAGCAGGTTTAGTCTGCCCCCCTGTCATGTCCAGTAGGGCCGACGTTTCCAAAAAACAAATTTAAGTTGCATCCCGGCCTACCGACAGGCCTATCACGATTCACTACACTCTAGAAGCTCCGCTCTAGCACTCACTTCTGAAAGATTGTGTAAGGGCACCTAACTATCGCGTGGAGGCCCCTTCAACACCTCTTGAGACCCCATTGATCCCCTCCTTACTACCTCCATTAGAAAAGATGGCCAAATCTATAATGTCCCTTTTCGAGTGATCACTCCAGGAGGATGACTTAGTAGCCTATTTAATTCCCGTAGGCTATATTCGGTGATTCGGTGAAAAATGGAATCCATCAATTTAATTATTTAATGTCACTTGGGCGAAAAAGTAAACATTAAAGGTGATATTGAGTAATTAAATTAAAATGAGATAAAAAGTGACTTTGGGGTTCATTATCTCTGTTGAAATTAGCGCAGTTGCAAGAGCCATTCTCCGGGAGGATGGCGTAAGACCCTAGCTGAGGACTAGGGCCCCCAGTGCACTCCTGGGGTTTCTTGGTTTGGAGCAAGCAGTGAGAGCCATGGCAAAAGACCCTAGTGAGGGCCCCCATTACACGACTGGGGTTCTTGGTCAAGGACCAAACAGTAAGTCCCTAGATGTGTTCTAGGGCCCCTGGATGTGTTCTAGGGAATCCTTGCTCCGTGCTTGGATTGATCCTTGGATGTGTTCCTTGGTGGTTGATGATATAAGTCCCTAGATGTATTCTAGGGCCCCTGGATATGTTCCAAGGAACCCTTGCTAAATGTTTGGGTTGATCCTTGGTCTTGTACCTTAGTGGATAAGACTCTAGATGTGTTCTAGGGCCCCCAGATGTGTTCTGGGGCAACCTGGTCTAAGACCAGATGGATCTTGGTTGTATACCAAGATGTGATGATGTGTGATCTTCTTCCTCTCTCCCGGGATGGTCCACGAGACCTAGGAGTAGCTGAGAAGATGGACATGACCACATTGTTGATGTACCCTCTTATGCAGTGATGATAAAAGTTTATAAGTCATTGTGAGACTTATGTGGACATGTTTTTCCATTGAGGACCCCCTTGACTTTGTCTTATGGTTCCCCCTTTTGTTTGATCTTGTTTCCTTTCTTGAGTAATGTTGTGTTGGGTTTTTATAAGTCACTTTGACTTGTTTGACTTTTAATTAATAATTATTATTAATTAAAATGTCATTTATTTATTATTTTATTTTAAAGTCCTAACCCTTCTTCATAACTATATAAGGAGGAGCCCTCCCTCTCTCATTTTAATACACTCAATTACACTCACTCTCCTCACTCTTCCTATACTTGTTGCGGCTACCTCAGATTGCTTTCTTTGTTTATGGTATGACTATCCCAGTGATCTTTCATCTTCAGATCTGAGGTATTTGTTTGGACTCTTGTTTGGCTGGGAGCTTCAGATTGTTTTTATGCTTGCTTGTTAGAGGTATTACAGACCTCTCCTTGATTGCCTTGCTACTGTGGATCTCTCTCAACCCCCGCGGACTGTGTTATGGTGCCACAGACTGATGTAAGGGTGCATGGACTGGTGTAAGGGTGCCGCGACCCTTTTTTGTGGCTGCCGCTGTGTATATAGAGGTGCCGTAGCCCTTCTTTGTGGCTACCGCTGTGTGTATGAGGCTATGGGTGCCTCCCTTCTCCTGGCTGTCATTTTGTGACAGGGAGTTTCTGCTCATCCTCCCACTGTTTGCTGGATCTCTCTTTGCTGTACCTCCCTGTGGGTGAATTCACTCTTTGCCATATATGTTTGCTGGTGTTTTCTTTGAAGGGTTTTACTCTTGCTGCTACAATTGCTGGTATCTTCCTTTGCTTAAAGGGTTTGACTGTTATAGTATATTCAGTTCAGTTGTTGAGCAGCTGTTGAGTGTTTACATCAGCCCTTACCTTAGTCCTCCCCTTGGCAAAACTGTCTACCTATATTCATGATAGAGATCAAAACCCTAGAGTTTTGATCCACGAACTTTAAGCTGATTATCTGAGCATATGCAAGAGGATTACATCCACATGTGACAGGTACATTCTTCATTAGCTAGAGGTAATCTAAGGTTAATTTTTGCACTCAGAAATTTAGTTTATGTTCAGATTTATTTTCGTTTGTTCAGATCTTGCTGTCTATATTTAAATCTGTTTAAATCATTGTTTTAATGTGCTGATCTACATTTGTTTTAGAGAACAGAAAAAAAAGAAGATATCACTATTTTCTCTATTTTTCCTTAATTCTAACATGGTATCAGAGCTTAGGGCGTGAAAAGAGCTCAAGAGTTGCAGACTTGAGCCTGCGTAGATCCACTTCTTAGGGTTTGTTTTGCAGATTAGCAGTAAGCCTGTTTTAGATCATCTCTGGTTTTCAATATGTCTCCTTCAATATTCTCAGCGTGTTTTAAGGTTGAGGTAGCCTCAAGTCCATGACAAATCTGAGGTTATTTAACAGCAGGACTGGGCTGATTATAGGAGCAGATCCAAGCCCTATCTATGGACATTACCAGCCCTGCTATGGGCAATCGTTTTGCAGATCCAAGCCACTTCTTGAGGCATAAGAAGGGCAGTCCTTGAAACACAAACTCAAGCCATCAACCCCATCTAAGTAATCTGAATCATCTTCAGGAAGCTGCAATTTGCACAGCTTCTGTTTGTGAATCAACTGGTAGGCACGGGAAGAGATTTTCGAAATTTCCCACCACAGGAATTTGTGACACCCAAAGATGACAGAGCCTGCTGAATTTTGTATCGTTTAGAGGAAAGAAACAGCTTGGTGGCTGAATCTCAGAGGAAGGTTTTCTCTAGTTTTACTGAATCGACCTAAAGGCCAAAATTGTAGAGGAAAATCAGACTCAAAATGTAATCAGTATGGATTCAGTTGGTCTTTATAGTATCGTAAGCAACACAGTTGAAGAAATAGTCTGGAAGTATAATATAGTCAGGTTGAGGCCACTACTAGGTGACACCTATAAGGCTTGATGGGAGACTTCAAGGACAAAGTCACCAAGTTGGTCTGTCCATATGCATCTCAAAATTAATTTATTTTTAAAATAATAGAGACGTCACTCAAGCCTCATATAGAATGGGCCCTTTCTCCCAAGGGTTGGATCAAGATCAATTCTGAGGTGCCTCTAAGGGTAATCATTGTAATGCAAGGGTTGGGGGAGTTTGATGACTTTTGTTGATGACTTTCTATGGCTTACAGATGGGCTGCCATATTCACCTTGCAGATTTTATAACAACCCTATCCACCAATGGATAGAGCAAGCATGTAGTGGCACATGTCCTCCTTATGATAACGATTTCCATTTACATGACTTTATTTTCACTTTATGATTGTTGTCCTCCCTTACCTTTAATATAAATAAAGGAAGGACAAGTCTTTTCATAATTCATATTGAACAAATGCTTGTGTTAAGAGAGGTAGAGCGAACTTGACTCTTTCATTATACTTTGCCTTCTTTATCTTGAGCGGTAGGGTTCATGAGGAGATTCAAGAAGAAGAGATGGGCTTTGTGGCATATGGTTACCCCAGTACTATTTGGACTAATTGATGTGGAGAAGATAGTGGAAGACTATCTTGTTTGAGTGCCAAAGAAAACTTGTTTGAACTTTGGATCTTTGGTGGAGTGACCAATGCTAGTTGGGAGAGATTCCTTGTTAGGAGAATCTGGAGGCTAGGGTTCTTTATTTTTGGTGGATCCTTGGTTTTCTGTTGCAGATTCCTTGAGATCTTGTTCAAGTTTCCTCTATCAAATCTATTGGCACTCAAAGAGGGATTCTCAGTATTTTTCAAGCTGAACGTACATGGGCACACTTACATTACATTGCGCAACCACAAATACCCATACACATTTTATCCTACTTGGGCTCTCTCACGACAACTTCGATAGAACTTGCTGCGAGAAATTATTGGTTACTTCGCAGATATCTGTTGCCTTCAAAAGATCCAAATTGATCAATTTGAAAATTAGTAAGTAACTTTGATCAAGAATCGAACCCCTATAAAAGGGGGTCAAGCATAGACAACAAACAAGTGTTACAACGGGACAGTGGGTTGATCTCATGAGGATATGGAGTTACTTGAACTGACAGATACTGCATACACAAAAGATGCCCTAGATAGCTACAGCTGGTAGTAGGCTGCAAAGTACAAGTGTGTATTCAGCCCAAGCAAGTTCAAGGTAAGTCTAGGAGCTCAATAAGGCTACATGTCTTCCGTTGTATGTATCCTGCAGTTTTCTAAAGAAAAGACTTGGTTAGTGGATAGTGAGGTCACATGACAGAAGCATAACCTGGTAAAAGTTTGACTCAACTTTTCATATTAAACTTGGTACTTACACCAAGTACATCTTGAAGAGATACGACACCAGATCAGAGTCAAAACATCTTGTAGGTTCAGAGGGAGCTAGTTTGCACATGCAGGGAGGCAGACATATCATGAGACTTAGAGGGAGCAGTCCCAGTATGTGAGTTAGGCCATGACATGCAGCAGATGGTAGTGTCGAAAAATTCAAAGCTAGAAGGAATTGACTATGACGAGATCTCTACCAGGTATACTTCCATCAGAATCATTATATCTCTTGCTGCAGTTTTTGGTTGGAAACTTTACCAGATGAATGTAAGACTGCTTTTCTTAACGGTGAAGTTGAGCAAGAGGTTTATATCGAGCAGCCTGGGGTTTCGTGATCCATGGGAAAGAATCCCATGTCTGCAAGCTAAAGAAAGCCTTGTATGGATTGAAACAAGCTCTAAGAGCTTGGTATGAAAGAATTGATAGTTTTCTTCAGAGTCTTGGGTTCACCAAGAGTATAGCAGATACCAATCTTTATATAAAGATTGTATAGAATCTTCCTGTTATCTTAATATTATATGTGAATGATCTGTTCCTTACAGAAGAGGAACATTTGATAGCTCAAACTAAGAGGGAGTTTTTAACAGAATTTGAAATGGAGGACTTGGGTCTTATGCATTACTTTCTTGGCTTAGAGGTGTGGCAGAAACTGGTGAGATATTTCTCTCACAAAGCAAGTATGCAATTGATGTGCTTCGCAGATTTGGCATGTTGAACTGTAAGTCCATAACCACACCTATGATTTCTAACCTAAAGAAGCTACATGATCAAGCTACAGGTTCAAATTTAAAAGACCCCACCATTTATCGTCAGATCATTGGGTCCTTGATGTATCTAGTACATACCAGACCAGACATATGTTATGCAGTGAATGCCCTTAGCCAGTTCATTTGTGAACCAGAACATATTCATATAGTTGCTGCCAAACTTATTCTCAGATATCTTCAGGGGACTATAGCCTATGGGCTTAGATACACCTCCAGTGGAGGTGTAATGCTTCATGGATATACAGATTTAGATTGGATGGGCAGTACAGTGGACCGGAAGAGTACTTTTGGATATTGTTTCAGTTTGGGTTCTACTATGATCTCCTGGTCCAGCAGGAAACATGGCTCCATAACCCAGAGCACTGCAGAGGCAGAATACATTGCTGCAAGTTCTGCTAGTAGAGTAGCAGTGTGGCTCAGAAAGCTACTCTTATATTTGTTCAGTGCTGAATTGGAACCCACAAGTAATCCACTGTGATAACCAGAGTTGTATAAAGCTCTCCGAGAATCCGGTGTTTCATGACAGATCGAAACACATTGAGATGAGATACCACTATGTTTGGGACATGGTGCAGAAGAATATTCTCAGTATACAGTATGTTCCGACGGCGGAACAAACAACATATATTTTTACCAAGCCTCTGTCGTTGACAAAGTTTGTGTACTTTCAAGACAAGCTTGGTGTTACTGAGAATGCCTCTCTTGCTGAGAGGGAGTGTTGAAATTAGTGCAGCTACAAGAGCCATTCTCCGGGAGGATGGCATAAGACCCTAGCTAAGGACTAGGGCCCCCAGTGCACTCCTGGGGTTTCTTGGTTTGGGACCAAGCAATGAGAGCCATGGCAAAAGACCCTAGTGAGGGCCCCTAGTACATGACTGGGGTTCTTGGTCAAGGACCAAGCAGTTAGTCCCTAGATGTGTTCTAGCGACCCTAATTGTGTTCCAGGGAATCCTTGCTCCATGCTTGGATTGATCCTTGAGGCTTGGATGTGTTCCTTGGTGGTTGATGATATAAGTCCCTAGATGTATTCTAGGGCCCCTGGATATGTTCCAGGGAACCCTTGCTAAATGCTTGGGTTGATCCTTGGTCTTGTACCTTGGTGGATAAGACCCTAGATGTGTTCTAGGGCCCCCAGATGTGTTCTGGGGCAACTTGGTCTGAGACCAGGTGGATCTTGGTTGTGTACCAATATGTGATGATGTGTGATCTTCTTCCTCTCTCCCGAGATGGTCCATGAGACCTAGGAGTAGATGAGAAGATGGACATGACCACATTGTTGATGTACCCTCTTATGCAGTGATGATAAAAGTTTATAAGTCATTGTGAGACTTATGTGGACATGTTTTGCCATTGAAGACCCCCTTGACTTTGTCTTATGGTTCCCCCTTTTGTTTGATCTTGTTTCCTTTCTTGAGTAATGTTGTGTTGGGTTTGTATAAGTCACTTTGACTTGTTTGACTTTTAATTAATAATAATTATTAATTAAAATGCCATTTATTTATTATTTTATTTTAAATCCCTAACCCTTCTTCATAACTATATAAGGAACCCTCCCTCTCTCATTTTAATACACTCAATTACACTCACTCTCCTCACTCTTCCTATACTTGTTGCGATTACCTCAGATTGCTTTCTTTGTTTATGGTACGACTATCCTAGTGATCTTTCATCTTCAGATCTGAGGTATTTGTTTGGACTCTTGTTTGGCTGGGAGCTTCAGATTTTTTTTATGCTTTCTGGTTAGAGGTATTACAGACCTCTCCTTGATTTCCTTGCTACCGTGGATCTATCTCAACCCCCGCAGACTGTGTTATGGTGCCACAAACTGATGTAAGGGTGCACAGACTGGTGTAAGGGTGCCATGACACTTCCTTGTGGCTGCCGCTGTGTATATAGAGATGTCACGACCCTTCTTTGTGGCTGCCGCTGTGTGTATGAGGCTATGGGTGCTTCCCTTCTCCTGGCTATCATTTTGTGACAGGGAGTTTCTGCTCATCCTCCCACTGTTTGCTGGATCTCTCTTTGCTGTACCTACCTGTGGGTGAATTCACTTTTTGCCATATATGTTTGCTGGTGTCTTCTTTGAAGGGTGTTACTCTTGCTGCTACAGTTGTTGGTATCTTCATTTGCTTAAAGGGTTGGACTGTTATAGTATATTCAGTTCAGTTGTTGAGAAGGTGTTGAGTGTTTACATCAGCTTTTACTTTAGTCCTCCCCTTGGCAAAACTGTCTACCTATATTCATGATAGAGATCAAAACCCTAGAGTTTTGATCCACGGACTTTAAGCTGATTATCTGAGCATATGCAAGAGGATTACATCCACATGTGACAGGTACATTCTTCATTAGCTAGAGGTAAGCTAAGGTTAATTTTTGCACTCAGAAATTTAGTTTATGTTCAGATTTATTTTCATATGTTCAGATCTTGCTGTCTATATTTAAATCTGTTTAAATCATTGTTTTAATGTGCTGATCTACCTTTGTTTTAGAGAACATAAATAAAAACAAAGAAGATATCAATGTTTTCTCAATTTTCCCTAATTCTAACAATCTCATTTTTTTTTGTAAGTAAGAGAGGGGAGAATCCTTCTATTCAATCCATGGAAAAGAGTACAAAGTAATACATTGATTTGCGGATGGGAAAAGACCCCCCAGAAAGAGAACAGGGGATCATTTGAAACTAGCCTATGCTAAAGG